>CAUYQV010100483.1:0-98062 GCA_963574575.1 Galagoides demidoff | reverse complement strand
GGGGTGGGGGATTTCCTAACCGGGGGCCTAAGGTGGTGCAGCCTGATTGGGTAGTTGACTTGAATTCCAAGGAAATAGAAACTTATGGCACTGTTACCCAAGGTGGCTTAATCAATAGCCACGGTTGAGCAACCAAGAGTGGGGGAGGCTGCAGGGTGCAGCCTGTGGGCTAGGAGCTAGGAACAGAACTTATGCAATAAACAACAAAATGGAGCTGGTCTGGCTCTCACAATGTCATCTGAACATAGCCTGACAAAAAAAATAAGGTCATTGAAATATGTTTCTAAATTAATGTAATGATAAGAAAAGAATATAATAAAATATTCAATCTGCGAAAGTTTTCTGTGAATGTTAATGTAAGTTTATGAAACATTTTCTTGAAATTATTTTTCCTTGATCCCTGGCAGCCCTCTTTTACTAATTTAGTGTCAGTGAAATTGGTGCTGGAGTCTTTGTGTTACCACCCTCAAAGTGGGGGTTCTTTCACCCTCTTGGTGATCATCGGGAAAAGAATTTCAAGGCACACTAGTTAGTCAAAACAGGCAGTTTTTACTAAAAGATTGAAAACAAAAGTGAAAGTACATGCTCTGAAGAGTAAGGAAAGGGGCAGGCTTGAAAAGAGCAGCTGCCCCCAAAGGAAGGGGTTTGTGGTCTTATGAGGTCTCACCAATTGAGGGATGAATATTCATAAGGGCTTGGTTTTAGCTAAGAATTTGGGTAGTAATTTCTGAAACTGAGTTCCTTCTCATTTCACACTTTATATAGTTGTTTTGGAACTGTCATGGTGAATTCAAGGGTGGAGAAATTTCAAACCCACAATGTAAATGATACTATTATAATTGCCCAAAGTTCCTGAAAGACAACAGAAATAACTGACAAGCTGGTGGAAGCATTTATCTGTGGTTCTCAACACTCCTTAGACTTTAACACCTGCCCCCACTCTCCCAGCCCCTGCCTCAGGCTCCTGGCCTAGTAGCCTAGTTAATTTCTGCCTGAGGGGTGTTTATTTGGACACCTGCAACCCACTCTGTTGGCCCTTGCATCTTGCCTCAGCCCTCTCTCCTAGGCTTCTGCCCTAACATTTGAGCTTGTAGATTTGATTTAAAGTTTCTTTCTGAGAGCTTATCTTCTGACCCCAAAGTATTTCACTAGCTACAGAAAAATTAGGTTAAAAATAAAGAATAATAAAGATGAATAGAAATGCCCTTAAGTGCTTGAAAATTTGAAAATATAAACCTAAATAACTGAAGAAAAGAAGGAATCACAATAGACATCGGAAAGTATTTTGAATAAAACACTTAGGAAATTATGATTTATCAAATTTTAAAATGCAGCTTATGCCTTGCTTAAAGGGTACAGATTTAAGCATTATCTCTTAAAAGAGAATAAATACTAAAGATCAAAGTTCTAAGTCTCTGTGTCAAGAAATTATATAAGAGGAAGTAAATTTAAAGAAACCATATGAAAGAAAATAATAGTAAGAGCAGAAACTAAGAAAACAAAATAAAATACAGAGCTTAGAAAGAAAAACAAAGCTACCAGTTTATTCTTTGAAATAACTAATAAAATTGACAAACCTCAGGCAGGATTAATAACGAAGAAAGAAAGCACAAACCACCAATATCAGGGATACGAAAGGGAACATTCCTTCAGATTCTAGTATTGTTAAATATTATAAACAACTCTAGCTTGTTTATAAACAATTATAAACAAGTTATAAACAACTCAGTTTCATCTGAAACAGATGAACTGGACAAGTTCCTAGAAAAACACAAATGACCAGTATTAATATAAGAAAGAATAAAATATCTGAACAGTGTGTTCTAGCCATTGAAACAAAAAGTCTGTAATCAGTATCTTTCTGATGAAGAAATTTCCAAATCCTGATCTATCATTACTTATATCTAACAATATTGAAGGAAGATGTAAAACCAGTCTCACACAAGCCTTCCAGAGATCAGAAAAAGGAAATACCAACCTTTTGTTGAACTTTTTCTTGGAGACCAATAAAACTGGATTTCAAAATCTGACAAGAATGTCCTAAGAAAGAAAAATTATGGGGCCATCACTTTCATGAACATATATGTGAAAATCACAAGCAAAATATTAGCAAAGAACAGCAATATGTGGTAATAATTATCACGACCAAATGGATTTATTTCAATAATGGAAACTTGTTTTGAAAACTGAAAATAAATTCTTTTAACTTGCCATATTAAAAAGATAAAGTAGAAACATCATATGATGATGCTAGGCATAGAAAAGATGGTAAAAATTGATATCCAACAATTATTTAAAAGCATACCATAAAAAAAGTGAGAAACCTCTCTAATCTAAGTATCTTAAAAGAAACAAAAATGTAAGTCACATACCTCATGCAGAACTTTGGAATGGCTTTCTCTTAAGAGCAAAATGAGACAATACTCCATATTCACTTAGCCAGTACAATGAGTTAAGAAGAAGAAATAAAAGGTGTAAGAGTTGCAAAGATAAGAGTGAAAGCTATTTTAACTAGCAGACAACAGAAATTCATAGGGAAAAAATTTAAAAAGAACACATAGATGATTTAAAAGCTCATTTATTAAGTTTATTAAATAAAGGTCAAGATACATAATTAGTTATGATGCTGTCTACTTTCAGTAAGGCAATTAGAAAATAGTTTTAAAATAATATCACTTACTAAAGCATATCAAAAAACATTGAATAGCTACGAATAAGTCTAATGAAAGGGGTGCCAGATCTCTACAGAAAAAACATTAAAATATCATTCTCTAGGTAAAAACGTAAAGAAATGGGAGAAGGTAGGTGCTACTTAAGGATTGAAAATTATAATTAAAATCCAAGCAGGGTTTTCTCTTGTGGAAATTAAGCAACTAATTTGACTTTTATGTAAAATTTACATAAAGTATAAAGGAACAGGTGTAAGAAAACATTTTTAAAGTTAGATAAAATTACAGAGGGTCAAAGGATGGAGAGAGAAGGTAAAGAGAAAAGGTCTGAAGACATTGACATGGCAATGCCCAGATGGCTCAGCCTACAATGAAGACCACTAGGAATGGCTTCCATCCACATGCACCCAACTTCCTGTCAGATTTTCAGCAGTCTCCTGCTCTTAAATATAAGCCAACAGTTACAAATAATCATAAGAAACTTCACAGTGGCATTCAATGTGATTCACAGCCCACAACAAACAGGAAAAGAGCACAAAGCAAGTCAAAAGAGTAGAGTAACTTAAAAAATTATATCATTTAGAAATATAAAATTATGTGTCTTTTAGAGATAAGAGAATACATCGCTACCATGAAATGGGATGCTATAAAACAAAAGAACATACTCAGAAAATGTGACGACAGGTGCTTTTAGATTAATTGTATCTAAAAGTACAATAAAAAAATAAAATGCCCCATGGAAGGCTTGGATGATAGAGATAAGAAATCTTCCGGAATGCAGAGCAACAGACAAGACATTAGTTGAGAATAAAAGATGGAACATTAGACGATTAGTCCAGTTGGGGAATATCCAAATAAAAAAAGTTCTAGAAAGGAAGAAGAGAAACAGAAGGGAAACGTGACCAAAGAAATATAAAAAACTTCCCCAGAATTGAACAGCCTGTATGTCAACCTTAAAAAGGGCCCATAGAATGTCCATCACCAGTTAATTACAGAACTCTAATGATAAATATTCAGATATCCTCTATATTTATTTTTATTTTTATGCAATAAACTAGAATCACTTCTACTCTTTTTGACATTAAAATATCAATATGAACAGTTCTATGAATATATTAAAAGTTTGTGTTTATTGCTATAAAAAGGGGGGGATGCTTTAGCAAGTAGATTTTTTTTAGTAGTTTTTTTTACCTTATTTTTAATCAAAACTAAATCACTCAGATATTTACTTCGAACAGTGTTTGACAAGGTAACCCATGATAAAAAACATTATAAAACATAACCAATAAGTGAATAAACGTTTACCTAAATTAAGCAAAATGTTGCAATATTTACCCTGGCTACACTGTAACACCCTCTAGCCTGCCCTGTCCTATTTAAAGAAATAAAGGCTGCTGGTGAGGCCCCCTCCAGGGATTTCACCATGTTCTCAGATGACTAGTTTTAACAAGTGCTGCCTTTTTAGGCTAAACTTATAATGAAACTTACTTCAAAGGTCCTTTCCAACGAATTTTTAAAATTCTAGTAGAATTATAGCAATATGAAAATTTATTACAGTCTAAATAGTTTGGGGAGTGTTGAAAGGCTTGAGAGGTATTCTTAGAAGTAAGGAGCATAAATTAAGTTTCTTCTGTTCTCAACTATGTGGTATGAGTAGCTGACATCCTCTGTGATATTTCTAACTTACTGCCTTCTTGACCTTCGAGGTGGTCTTTAAGAACATTATCAGTTTTTAGAGTAATGTGGTGATTCTGATTTATTGTTAAAGTGTTCATTAGGACTACCACCTGCTTTAGCAGATGTAGCTGAATCTATCATATTCACAGTCTAAAGATTACCAAGGAGCAAATACCATCAATTTTTCTTTATGGAACTGAATGTCCTTTACTAAATGTACTATATTTGCCAATTATCAGCATCTTAAACTTTACGGCTTCATAGATCATTTACTAAAAGGATGAGGGGATCAAGGAAGAAGTGGCAGATTCTCTAATTTATATCCAAATTGACCATAAAACTGAAAGCAGTATTCTTCCCCTCTTTTTCTCTCTCAATTAATAAGAACACTGTTGTTCTGATACCGTCTTTGTTCACACTTCTGAGTAAATCCATAACCACACCTGTTCTCAGCTGACTTTTACGTATTTTTCAGAGCATTATTGTGGCAACACAGTCAATTAATTTCATCTTAGTGAAATTCTAGAGTCAGTTAGTTCGGAGAACAGCAATCCTCTTTTAAGTTTGATAAAACATTAAAAAACAACTACCATGAAAACGAAAGAACTACACAAAAAGCTAATGAGCAGATTATAAAAGGGCAAGATCAAGCTGGAACACATTCTTCTTAGCAAAGTATCTCAAGATGGGAAGAAAAAGTATCCAATGTACTCAGCCCTACTATGAAACTAATTTATAACTTTCATATGAAAGCTATAACCCAATTATAGCCCAAGAATATAGGGAAAGGGGAGAGGGAGGGGGGAAACTGGTGGGACCACACCTATGGTGCATCTTACAAGGGTACATGTGAATCTTTCTAAATGTAGAATATAAATATCTTAAAGCAATAACTAAGAAAATCCCATGAAGGCTATGTTAACCAGTTTGATGAAAATATTTCAAATTGTATATAAAACCAGCAAAAAAGAAAGAAAGAAAGGATGATAATCTGAAGAAACAATTCAAATGAACATACGATAAAGGTTCTTTTTTTTTTTTTTTTTTTGGCTGGGGCTGGGTTTGAACCTGCCACCTCCGGCATATGGGGCCAGTGCCCTACCCTTTGAGCCACAGGTGCTGCCCTGAACATACGATAATACAGTTTAGTTAATCAACTCTTGGGCTTCAGAAGCCCAAGAGTTCCTGTCTACCTTTTCATTTTCCTAAGCTAAGCAGTTTTTAGCTTAGGTATACAGTGGTCATTTTGCATATCTGTTTTTGTGCTTCCATTTCCCCCATTGTTTGTCTTTGCTAAATCTGTTGAAATACATTTTGGGGGGTAAAGTATATGAAGAAAATCAAGCTTCATATAAACATGAAAATTGTTAAGGAAGAAATATTTCCTTAGCCATTTACGATAACTGTAGATAGTATTTTTTGATATTATGCCAAAAGTTCAACCAAGGGTGGTCTTAAAGGTTAACTCCAATAGAACTTGAAACTGTTATCAGTGAATTTTTTGGTACTCTGTTGGTTTAATATCTATCAGTATATATGATACATTGTATAACTCCTTTACCTGTGAATAATTTTGTAGCTTCAAACATTGATGGAATGGAAAATATTGGTCCCCTGAGTTATGCAGCTTCTAAATGGAGATCCATTTCATTACAGAAGAAAAATAAGTTCACATCCATTAACATCATTCAAGTCTTATAAGAAATTTCAAGCTACAATGATAGATACAAGTTTTCGAAAATTCAAATTTTTACTGGAAAGCTCAAATTTTATCATTGGAAAGAAATTCTCTCAGGTGTTTTTCTTAAAGTGGTATGCTCACTTTAGTCTTTAGTCATTTTCAAGAAAATATCTGCCAAATATTCATCAGAATAACTCTAAGTTGCCTGTCAGTTGTTCTATCAAGCAAAAATGGCATTGGTGCTTCATGACAAAAAAGGGGGTCAGCTCAGCTTGCAACTCAATCACACAAATTCCTTTTCTCAAGGCAACCATCCACTAACCTGCGTCCACACAGGTTACTGTGCATACTTTTCATTTGGGCTCATGAAATATTAAAGACATGGGTGATCGGTGGTAAAATTCTGGTAAAGGTAATAAATTTTACTTATTCCTCAAGGGCAACCTTCAGCAAAATCGGTGCGTCTATACATACATGTATATGTGTGTGTATGCATGTGTGCCTATGTGTGTATAGACATGCATATGTGTATGTGTATGCTTGTATAAACTGTTAGTGTGGCGGTAAGCAATTCAATGACTACTAATGTAGTTTGCGTCAATGCTTTGATTCATGTTAAGGAACCAGTAATTTTGCCCCTCGCCGCCCCCCCCATTGCTTTTGCACCATCAGAGTGAATGTCATCAGAGCACAAAAGTCAAAAAGCTTCAGCTCTTCTGAAAAGGTAGGGGACCCACAGGTACCTGTGAAGCTTACTTTGAAGGCGGTTGCACTGTGCTCACTTCTTGCTTCTGCTGCCTAATACCTGGTGTTGAGCTTAAATGAGAAAAGATAGTCACTAAATAATATCATCCTAAAAACACTATTCAATATATTAGTAATCACTAACCAGAAGGTGAACAATTGCTTTCTTTGGACAGTTTAATTATAACAAAAGTCGACATGGGCCAAGCCAGAGTTATGGACTAAATGTCGTATGTCCTCTCCCTCCCCAAATTCATATTTTGAACCCTTAACCCCACCCCCCACGTGGTGCTGTTTGTAGACGAGGCCTTCAAGGAAGCTTAAGGTTAAATGAGGTCCCAAGATAGGGTCTTGATTCAACAGGATTGGGGTCTTCATAAGAAGAAATCCCAGAGTGCTCCCTCTTGTTCTCTCTGGCTGTGGGCACACACGGAGACGGCAGCCATCTAGGGGCCAGGAGGAGAGTGCTTCCCAGAAACCACCCTGCCAGACCTTGGTCTGGGACTCCCAGCCAACAGAACTGTGAGAAAACAGATTTCTGTTGTTTAAGCCTCCAGTTTACGCTTTTTTGTCATGGCACTCTGCAGATTAACACACCCATTACTTTATACTTCGTAAAATCCCAGTCAAAGCCCTAGAATTTTACGTTAAAAAAAACAATGTAGTCGTGGAATTGAATGGGAAATGGGCTTTTAAAAAAAGTTAAATTTTAAATATCTAATGTAGCCAGATATTATGTAAAATTTGCATATTGGTTCAGCTCTAATGTTAGGAAGTTAGATTAGATTATTGCGTTCCTTAATGCCTCATATATCCCAAGAGCAAGATCACATTAGTTTGAAGAGTCTGGATGCATTTTCCAAAATCAATACTAGTTCTTTAGCAGTAACACAGTAGCAGACAATTGCATAATGAAGCTGTCTGTCTTTATTTACACAATGTATTTTTGTATTCACTAGGCCAGAAAGAATAGTTCTGTGTAGCAGCTGTCATTGTGTTTTTTGCTTATCTCAGTCCTGTCTGCCAGTGTTATAATTCACCAGCTGACACCCGCCTTGGCAGAAACCGAGGGCCGTGATTTCATGCCAAAGCAACAACAGGGCTCTGAACTCTGACACAATTCATCTTAGTTCTAGTTAGTAAAGGGGGATTCTTTGAGTTCTCTCCCTCTTCTGTTGAAGCATTTCTCTGCTGGGAGGGGAGAGGGAGAGGAGCAGATAGAGGAGGTGGTGGAGTGATGGAAATGAATCTGAGGAACAGTTATGGCTCTGTCTGGTGCAGTGGAACGGGGTCACAGGAAGACAGGGTCAGTTGTGAGGGATGAAGGCTGGATGCCCAGATAATGAAATTCCTGCTTGTTTGATTTTTCAGAGTTGGACGGATATGAGAGCGCATTTGGTATCCAAAAATACACTTCTGTTCAACTCACACTATTTGGAGGTTCAAAGTGTAATTTCTGGCACTTTCTGATTTAGGAAGCTTAGACTCAGGCATGAAGGCAGTTGATTGTAGTAATCAAAAATAGCCCTGTTTGGGATGTGAATGCTAAATACAATAGAAAATACACTTGCCACAGTTAGTTTCTACACGGTAATGTCCATGGTTCATATAGGTTTTATTTTGCAGGCAGAGTAATGACAGGCTTCACCATGCATACAATGTTCAATCTGAAAGAAGTGTTGGCCAGATAATCATAGCTTTCCTTTTTATAGTCAAAAAAAGTACATGTACCTACTCTAAGAATCCCCTGGATTTCCCACAATATACCAGAATAAGAACTGTACTTTCCACCCTATTTCCTGAGACAGGGTATTGTCACAATGCAGAAAAAAATGAGGAAACAAATTAGATAATGAAGCCTTTGCATATCACTTTGGCCCCAATCGTATTAATATATCAGACAAAAGCAATTTTAAAGCTACAAGTATTCAAGTAAGTGCCTCAGTATTTTTCTTTTCCTTCTGTATACAGACATAATGTACTTAAGAAAGCTTCCAATAGGGGATTGCCCCAAAAGTCAACTGACTTCCCATTGATGTTTCTCTACAAGCTGTGGAACCTCTTCTGATAAGCCCCTTATCATTAAAGAATAATAATTAGAGAGAAGAATAATTAAAGAGTTATTTCCTTTTATTTATTTGTTTTTATAATATTCCTTTACGATCCCTTTCTTAAATTTCAGATTTGTATGCGGGCACATGCATAGTTTGCATTTGTAAGGTTAAGCCTGAGCTGTGGCTGTGTCCTCCACCCAGGAAGTGTGCCATATCCTGCTCATTGCATCTGCTGGGTGGGAGCCCACCAAAGGCTCCACTTGCCTCCAGCTGAGTTTTTCTCTCAGGTGAGCCTGTAGTTCTTAACTTACTAGTTTCCATTTAGCACTGCGTACATGTGATGATTTTCTTTCCATTCCTGATACTTTGCTTGGGAGGATCTGCTCCAACTCTATCTGCATAAAAATTGCAAAATCTCCATCTTTTTAATGGTTTAATGGTATTCCATGGCTTACATGTATCATAGTTTATTAATGTATTCATGGGTTGAAGGGCACTTGGGTTATTTCCACATCTCTGAAAATGTGAACTGAGCTGCTGTAAACATTCAAGTGCAAATGTCCTCATGGTAAAATGTCTTTATTTCAGTTCGTAGATACCTAGGAATGGGATGGCAGAGTCAAATGTGGGTCTACTCTGCATTCTTTGAAGAATCTCCATGCTTCTTTCCACAGAGGCTGTACTAGTTTGCAGTCCCACCAACAGTGCAAGAGTGTTCTTTTCTCTTTGTACTCACACCAGCATCTGTTGCTTGGGACCTTGTGACGTGGACCATTCTCACTGGAGTTAGGGAACAGCTCAATGTGCTTTTTACTTGTATTTCTCTGATAATTAGAGATGATGAGCATTTTTTCCATGTGTTTGTTGGCCATTCTTCTGTCTCTGTAAGAAAAGTTTCCATTCATATCTCTTGCTCAGTTTTTAACAAGATTTTTGTTCTTTTCTTGGTGTTTTGCTTGACTTCTTTGTAGATTCTAGTTACTACGACTTTGTAAAATTTATAGGATGCAAATATTTTCTCTCATTATGAAGATTGTCTCTTTGCTTTTGTTTGTTTGTTTGTTTCTTGAGACAGAGTCTCACTTTTTGCCCTCAGTTAGAGTGCTGTGATATCACACTCACAGCAATCTCCAACTCTTGGGCTTAGGTGATTCTCTTGCTTCAGCCTCCTGAGTAGCTAGAAGTACAGGCATCCACCACAACACCTGGATATTTTTTGTTGGAGTTTGGCCAAGGCCAGATTTGAACCCTCCACCCTTGGTATATGGGGCTGGTGCCCTACCCACTGAGCCACAGGCACCACCCAGTCTCTATGCTTTATTGATCGTGTCCTTAGCGGTGCAGAAACTTTTTAACTTGATCAGGTCCCATTTGTTACTTTTTGCGGCTGCTGCAATTGCCAATGGGGTCTTTGTCATAAATACTTTCCCTTAGCCAAAAAGATTAGAGTTTTTCCCACACTATCTTTTATGATTTTTATAGTTTCCATCTTGGATTTTAAAAAGGCAGAGCAATTGAATCACAAATCCAGAAGAAGAAAAGGAACAACTAAAATCAGATCATAACTAAATGAAATCAAAAACAAAAAAAATTTAGGAGGTTAATGAAACAAAAACTTGGGTCTATAAAAAGATAAATAAAATTTATAAACCCTTAGCCCGATCAATCAGAAACAGATAAACCTAATAAAACCAATCAAAAATGAAAAAGGGGAAATAACTTTAGATACTACCAAGATAGAAAAGGTTATCACTGAATCTTGCAAAAATCCCTATGCTCAGAAATCTGAAGACATGGAGGAAATGGACAAATTCCTGGAATCACATTACCTCCCTAGACTCAACCAGGAAGGACTAGAACTCTTGAACAGACAAGTACCAAGCACCAAAATCGAAACAAAAATAAAAAGGCTTCCAACAAAAAAGAAGTCCCAGACCAGACAGTTTCACACCAGAATTCTATAAAAGCTTCAAGAAAGACCTTGTGTCTATATGGTAAAATGTATTCCAAAACATTGAGAAGGAAGGACTTCCTCCCATCTTGTCTACAAAACAAATATCACCCAGGAAAAGACACAACAAAAAGAGAAAACTACAGAACAATATCATTAATGAATATTGACACAAAAATACCCAGTGAAATCTTAGAAAACAGAATTCAGCTATACATAAAAAAAAAAAAAAATTCATCATGACCAGGTGGGTTTCATCCAGGCATGCAAGCCTGGTTCAACATTTGTAAATCTATAAACATAATTCACCACATAAACAGAAGTAAAAACAAGGACCATAATATTCTCTCAGTACAGGCAAAAAAAGCAATTGACAAAATTCAGCATCTTTTTTGATAAGAGCACTTAGAAAAATTGGCATAGATAGGACATTCCTTAAACTGATAGAAGCCATCTATGACATATCCACAGGTGGCATCATATCAAGTGGAGAAAAGCTGAAAGCATTCCTGCTTATAACTGGAACCAGATAAGATTCTGGTTTCATCACCACTACTGTTCAATATAGTGCTGAAAATCCTAACCAGTGCAATCAGGTAAGAGAAGAACATCAAGGGTATCCCAATGGGGACAAAGGACGTCAACCTTTCACTCTTTGATGATGATATGATCTTAGACTTCAAAAACAAGGACTGAACTTTGAGACTCCTGGAAGTGATCAAGAAATAAAGCAATGTCTCAGGATATAAAATCAGTATACACTGATCAGCAGCCTTCATATATACCAACAACAGTCAAGCTGAGAATCAAATCAAAGATATAATACCCTTCATGATGGCATCAAAGAAAATGAAAATACCTTGGAATATATTTAGCAAAGGATGTAAAGGAATTCTTCAGAGAGAACTATGAAACTCTAAGAAAAATACCAGAAGAAAACATATCATGCTCAAGGCTAGGAAGAATCAACATTTGTAAAATGTCTATACTAAGCAAATCAATCTATAGATTTAACACAATTCCTTGTAAAATACCAATGCTATATTTCAAAGATCTTGAAAAAATTGTTCTATGTTTTGTATAGAACCAGAAAAAACCCTAATAGCCAATATATTTTGTGAAATAAGAATAAATGTGGAGGTATCAGTTGACCAGACTTCAGGTTATACGACAAGTCTATAGCTATCAAAACAGCATGGCATTGACTTAACAATAGAGACATAGAGTATCCAGAGATGAAACTAGCCTCATCTCATATCTTATCTTTGACAAGACAAATAAAAGCTTACATTGGGGAAAAGAATCCTTATGTAATAAGTGGTGCTGGGAGAACTGTTTAGCCACATGTAAAAGACTGAAACTGGACTGACACCTCTCACCACTTAGAAAATTAACTCACAATGAGTATTTCTTACTATGATCTTGGTGTTGTGTTAATGGCTCATTCCAAAATGTGGAAGGAAAACTTATGCATCAATATTATAAATTTACTAAGAATAGTAAAACCAGAAAGGGTAAGAATTCATCAAAATCTCTTAAATAAAACTATAGCATTAGGTTATGTGCAATAGAGCAATAATAAGCCAACAGTTATTAAGTACCAAACAGAATATTGGCTCATGTTTTGCTTACCACTGAGTTGATGCCACAGCATTGAATAATGCCAAATTTTCCTGATAGAAGACAATTTGCAGAGAATGTTTGAACTATGTGTTCTTTCAAAAATATAAATCTTATTTGAGGGAAGAAGTTTGTAGGACCTTAGTTTTTACCCTGAAGCTCATAAAATAACTTTAAAGTATCAGTGACTGACCACATCTGTTTCAAAGGAGAACTATCACCTCACTCCCATCAGACCTTTAAGAAAAACAGGGCAAAGGAAGAGACTTTATGAGATCTTGGTGATAATTTTTAATATTGGACTATGGGTACATTTGAGCAGAAATGGAAAAATGTGAAGAAAAGGTTTTGGAGGACACAAAGTAACCAAATGATTTTGTGTAGTGTGGTGAGAAGGCCCAGCACGAGGTTTGAACCAAAGGCGACTGCCCTGGCTCTCAGTCACAGAAAGAAGCTCTGGCTGTCTGAGCAGCCTGAGGTCTGAGGTCAGAGAGGATGAGTGAATTTTCTTTCTCCCTGCACATTCTCTAGGCCTCCAGGTGGAGCTGGAAAACTTGTCATCCATAGTTCTGTCTGGCCCTCCAACCACAGCCAGCCTGGGGACATGTAAGGTTGGTCTACAAAAAGTTAGGAAGCAAAAATCAAGTATGTCATCAACTTTTATAAATCAGTGTATTTCCAAATTCTCTTTTTAAAACCTATCTAATCTGACAAAGCTCAAACAACATGTTTAGACGCACTGTTTTTGTTTGTTTGTTTGTTTGTTTGTTTGTTTGTTTGCAGTTTGGGGCCAGGGCTGGCTTTGAACTCACCACCTCTGGTATATGGTGCCAGTGCCTTACTCCTTTGAGCCACAGGTGCTGCCCTAGATGCACTCTTGATCTGGCATAGTCACTACATTGCCATTTTGATCCTCACCCAACTCTCTTCACTCATTTATGTTAGGATATTACTCCTTCAACTTCTGTTATTTTGTAATCCTGGTGAGAAATTAGTTGTTCAGTTAATTATTGTTTCTTTTAAAGTTCATCTGGTTTCTGCTTCGTAATGTTACATAACAACCCCAAAACTTATAGACTGAAACAGCCATCGTATATTTCACACTCACAGATCTAAAAATTGACTATAATTCAGCAGATCGTGGCCAGCTTATCTAAGCTTCCAGCTGAGCTCAGATGTCGATCTTCATCCCATGACCCAGGTTGAAGGACATAGCCTACCAGGGACATGCTCTTTGTGAAAGAGTTCAAACTCAAGATGATTTGTGATTTGGAGTTTATACATTGTCATTTTTGCCTTTATTCCATTGGCCAAACTAATTACACAGCCAACCTCCAAATCAAGGGAGTTTGGCTTGAAAGTCAAAGAAAGTTTATACTACCTGTCCTTACAAAGGTAAGCAAGAAGATTTGTAGGAAGATTATTAAGCAAATAATGCCCCTTGCCACAACTGTTTGACAGTTGGTGTGAGCCTTTTATTTAAAGCTAATAGCTTTCTTCAGTTCTAGGAAATATTTATGTATTACCTTTTTCAATGTTGTTTTATTTTCCTTTGGAATTTCTTTTCGGCATCTGTGGACCTGTTGACCCCACTGTATGTGTATTGTGGTTTCTCTTTTCTTTTTAAAGTCTCTTTCTCCTTCACTACATTCTGCAAACTACTAGGTTTATTTTTCTAATCTCACTTTGGATACCTTTTGGAATATATTCACTGTTTTTTAATTGTCAAGTTTACTATTTAGTACTTCTAATTGATTTCTCTGGGCCGCCATTTGTGGTTTTATTTCTGCCTATTTTTGGTTCATACGTTTTTGCTATCTCCTTTTGCCCATAAGCTTATCTGCATTTTCCCCCATTCTCCTCTGTTTTTCTCCATGCCAGTAAAAGTGTTAACTGTCTAATCCCATTCTCTTCTTCCTCCTTATGGCTCTCTGTTCGTGATTGTTTTACTTTTCACATGCTTCTTTAAACACTCTCCGTCTCAGCCTCTAGCCTTTCAGGTCTAGCTGATGTTTAAAAAATTAAATAAATTCTAGACTTTTCTGCTGTTACCCTTTTATTCCTCTTCATAGTTAATATTATGGGAAAACATTATTTGCCTTCAGGCTTCTACTAAACCAACAGTGACTCTGTAAGATTTAAGAAAAGTTTCCTATTTCTCTGGATGTATGCTACCTAACTTTCTGAATGGAAGATGGAGATACATTTAGTCCACACTCATCCACTGGAGAAAGTGGTCTCCTGCAAGACACTCCCTGCATGACTGTACTCAGTGGCACCTTGCGACTAAGTCAATACTCACATCCCTAAAGTCTACCTACTGTCCCTACTACACTTTGAAATAACTGCCACAAGGTCACAAATGACCATCAGCATCCTAAATCTCAATAATTCTTGTATCGCTCAATCCCTCTGCAAAACGTGGTGCCCGTGATTATCTCACTTCTATCTGAAACCCTCACTGCTTCGTTTTTAAGGTTCTATTTTCCTGTATTTATATCTAACTTTGACTTGGAGTTTTGATGCCTTCTGTCTGCTCTTTAAGTGTCAGTGCTTCTCTGATTCATCATCCTTATCACATCATATACACATTTTCCTGGTCTGTCTTATCTACTGTCTTGGCTTCAGCTAAGTCCAGGTGAGTCTCAAATCATCACTTTTTACCCCCACCTCAACCAAGCCTCTAACCAACTACTCAAAGCATGTCTGATCTAAGATAAACCACCAGTATACACAAAAATAAATTCAATGTCTTCACTTTGAAATTTAATCCTCTCCCTGAATTCCCTGTGCTGATTTGGGGCCCTATTATTTAATCATTTGCCCAAACAGGAGACCTTGACTTACTCTTTTCATCCAGAAATTACTGTCATGTCTATCATAGCCATCTTTCAAGTAGTCCTTAAAACTTTCTCATATTCACCATCTCTATTGCCGTTGCTCCCTCAGGCCTCATCCTGGAATGCAGCAAACCCTCCCAGCTGGCCTCCCATTGGCAATCTCTCCTATTTCCACACTGTAGCCAAAGTTTTTGAAACAACAACAATCCGAGCCAGTATTCCACTGCTTCAACTTCTTCACTAGTCCTACACTGTGATAAAATCCAAATGCCTTACCAAGAACCAGGAGATTTTTCATCTTGGTTTCTCTAGATACCTTTCCTTGGGGGTTTCCACATCATGCCCTACATTTCAGTCACACTAATGCATTTGTAACTTTTCACTTTCAACTTCTGGTTCCTCACTTCTACTTGCCCTGGCTGATGACCACCACCTATTCTTTTTTTTTTATTTTTTTATTTTTTAATTTTTTTTAATTAAATGATATCTGTGTACATTAATGCAATCATGGGGTACAGTGTGGTATTTTCATATGCAATTTGAAATATTTTCATCAAACTGGTTAACATAGCCTTTATGTCATTTTCTTAGTTATTGTGTTAAGACGTTTATATTCTACTTTTAGAAAGATTCCCTTGTACCCTTGTAAGATAAACCATAGAAGTGATCCCACCAGTCACCCTCCCTCCACACACCACCACCTATTCTTAAAGGCTGGTTACAAAGGAAGGTCATCTCTCCTATGGGGCCTTATCTAGCATCTTCTTATGATCTGTCAAAACAACCTCTGTGTATTGAGTACAATACACATGACAGCACATTATAACCATGTGTACTCTCTACTCCCCTAGCTCTTCTGTGAGCTCTCTTTTATTTACATTTTATAATATCAAAAACTTAGCATATAGCATCTGCTGCTATTGATGCTCACTAATTTGAGTAAATAAGTGAGTACTTAGAACAACTTTATGAAAGATGGCAAGGGAGAATTTTTGATATCTGTCAGATATGGAAATCATTTCTTGACAGGCAAAACAAATATTTTAAGATAAGAAATTTGGATGCTAATGGAATCACAGTGGTATGGGGTGAAAGAGACAAGAATAGCCAAAGATTGAGACGAAAAACAAAGTTCTTTCCCACCCCCGTAGTCCTGCCAAATAGTTCTTAAAGGCATCAACAGACACTTTGTTCAATTCTCTTTTATTCATTTTTAAAAGCTCCTTGTGCATTCAAGCAACAACACCTAAGAGGATTTTTCTGGCAGGTTAAAAAAACCGTGCGGTGACTTTGATGACACAGTAAGTGAGGTGAGAATTTTATTGAATTTTTTTTTTTGAAACTGACAAGAATTTACAAAGGGTGAAGCTAAACAGACCTACATTTCTCTATCTTCTTTGTCATTTAGGGAAACATACTTCTAATTATTTGCCAGAAAACTGATATATTCAAATATGTCCTCTTTTGAAAAAAGAAGTAGCTGATTCTCTGTAAGAGGGTCACCCCTGGTACTGTTCTCAAAGCCCTGGAATTCATTAATAATTGGTTTAAGAACACTTGATAGTTTTCAATATTCTTAATAGTAGATGATGCTTAAAGTAAGGAAACAACATGCTTCTGACACATTCTTAAGTGTGTTTCTCCTTAGAAGTATAAGCAAAGGCACACACCCAAAGACAGGCTACAACCTCCACGTTCTTTCTAAGGACTAAAGGAAAGAAGTACAGAGGAAGTTCATCTCATCAAGGAGAATTTTATTTTGAACCTGTCATTTTCCTTCATAGGTCACAAAGACTATGATTGGGCAGCAGCATAGTATTTTTTTGATATGTTAAAGATTTTTTCCACCCCTCATTCAAGCAGCTCATCTGTTCACTGACTCGGAGATGAATGTGACACAGTATAAAGCTGAGAATGGGGGACTATTCTGGAGTTTATTTCCAAAACTCCTAAGGCCTTAGGAATAGGGAGAGGACCATTTAGGACATGCAGGAACTTGGGAAAGCAATATCTAGAGTGGGGGAATGAGGTCTTTTCTCCCCAGAAAGGGGTGTGGTGAGAACAGAGGTGTTGGGGGGTGATATAGGGGAGATCTGAAGGGAGGTGGTGACACAGACAGGAGGAACGTTTCTGTAAATGGCCTCGCTCCCTACGTCACAGTGGGAGCTGAGTCAGCATTAGCAGCCCACTTGGCATCAAGACCACCCTGCACTGTGCTCGCTGGGCTCTGGGATCTGAGGGACTGTATGTAAACTGTGTAGTCCTCACTCGTGCCCTTTGCATTGGGCCGACAGGACTGAGCATCACTCTTACCAGTGTCCTGCTATATCTGATGGAGAGTTCTCTTCTTTGCCCTCACTTTCCTCAGAGTGAACAATGCTGCTTGTGACCTAAAACTTTCATGGAATAACTCCCTGGACTCTTACAGCATCATAGGACATCCACAGACCAAAAGTCATATCGCCCTAGGCAACAAGCAAGAAGGCCACTTAGCTTGTTTTGATAGGAGTTGGGTTAGGGAAGTGTTACTGAATGGGACCAATCCCATGAACCAGGAGACACTTCACTGATGTGGTCAGGAAGGTGGAGAAGATATTCCAAATAAATGTTACCTAGCTATGCACGTTACATTCATATTTATTTTTGTGAACATTTTACACAGCTTCTAAATAATATTGGTAAGTCTTATGGAATAATTTTCTTCCAGATATGATATATTCTCTGTTTTACAAAGTTAGATGTGGCTAACCAGTTCTCCCAGCACCATTTATTAAAGAAGAATTCTTTCCCCCAGTGCATGATTTTGTTTGGTTTATCAAAGATCAGATGGCAAAATGTGGCTGGGTTTATCTCTAGGTCCTCTGTACTATTCCATAGATTTGTATCTTTATTTTGTGCCAGTACCATGCTGTTTTGATCACCATAGACTTGTTGTATAACCTGAGGTCTGGTAACATGATGCCTCCAGATTTGTTTTTATTTCTTAAAATTGTATTATCTGTTCAGTTTTTTCTGGTTCCATATGAAACAAAGGACTGTTTTTTCAAGTTCTTCAAAGCATAATGTTGGTGCTTGGATGGGGATTGTGTTGAATCTGTAGATCGCTTTTACAGACTTATTTTGTTTGGCTTTTAAAAATGTTTTTTAATTAAAATTAATTACTAGAATTTATTTCAAATGAAACTCTAGGTTTCTGGCTACTCTTGTTATCCTGGATGGTTTAACAACACTGGGACTGTTCTCACATGGCAGCAACTGATTGAAGCTGAATAGATACTGGCGCCTTAAGACAGACAAGTCCTCCCCAGCCACTGTGCCCACAACCATTTTATTCACTCCTTTTTCTCTCCTGTCCTTGAAACATTTAAGTGTAAAATTTTCAATAATGATAAAGGATACTTCATATCCCTTCCAAGAACTATCTGGCCTTTCAATTTCAAGATGAAATATGGTACACTGATAAATATTTGTTATATACAAAAATAAAAATACAAACTCTATACATAATCACGAATCAAATCATCCTCAAGTCTGAATTATTAAAAGGGAGACATGGTTCTGATATTGAAAGAAACCCTCCAGGATTTAAGCTACAAGAATAGGTAGAGAGAGTGGACAGCTGGAATATAATGGATCAATTGGTGAAAAAATATTGCACCAAAATTCTAAAAGAACAGCCAGCTTTCCTCTTAGAAAAACTAGAGCCAACAGTAGAGTACATAGGGAAAGTTTTGAGACACAGAATAAGAAGGACAGGAGTTCCTCTCTGGATCAGAATCTTGCAACAGCTCGTTAACACGTTAGAAATTCAGCTCTAAATTTATGAGATGTTCTAGAAGAGCAGTTAAAGTGGTTCTTTCCTAAGAAGAACCCTTCATTACAAACTTATAAAGAATTCTATTCATTTAAGCAATAATAATTTATAGACAATACTGCCTTAAATAAACGTGAAAGAGAGCTCAGGACATCTTTTTTGCCTGGATAACTCAGAATTATGGAAATAACCTGAATAGACTCAGAAGTTTAATGGTCAGCTTTTCTTTATTTTCATCCTCACCGTGCATTTTCAATATATCATAAAGACTTAGTATAGCAGGCAAAAAAATACACATAGACTAATATAGCAGGTAGACTTATATATAAATACAAATGACATATATCAGGTAAAAAATACATTGTGATGGGAAAGTTTAATTGTTATAATTTTAAAAGATTGCAAATATTTGATGAGTCTCAAAATGGCAGATTCCTCTCTTTACTATATCATTAAAACCCTTTGATTTTAAAGAGAATGTGAAATATGAAAGCATCAGAAAATTTTTGTATGGTGTTTCTTTTCAAAGCTTCTTAATTAATATACTCAATAAAAAATTTTATTTAGTCCAGAAACAATTGCAAGGGGCTCACTTACTGTAGTTAGGCAGTGTCTTTCATAAGATATTTTCTTTTTTTTTTTTTTTTTGTATTTCTTACAGCTGTTTATGTTGAAGGATAGTGAGATTTCCAAAGTGCTTAATAGTAAAGATTAAAGCTGAAGATTATGAATGTTTACGCATTTTAATGTATTATAATACAATGTGACTTAATCTACTTAAATCTAAAGAAAAAAATCATCTTATAAAGATTCATTAGCTATTTGGATGTGATTCATTTTGAGGCATGCCTATTTGGCTTGTGAATCAGAAATGTAAAATGCTACAGAAAAATATGTCTTAAAAAAATAAAAACTGGGCATTTGTAGCATGATGGAAAAGTTCTATAGAGCTTTGAGGGAAGTCCATTCAATTTCACTGGCATTCATAAATGATGACTAATGCATTCAAACAGAATGAGTAATTTACCAAATTACGGACATTTGGATGGGCGCAGAATGAAGATCTTGTTTGTTTGGATATGTCCTGAAGTGAATCTCAATGAGATCTGCTTCGTTAGGCCTGACTCTACAAATAGGCTTCAGTCACAGTCTGAACAAAAGCCCTGACATGTAAATAAATGTGCAAATGATGGCCAGCTACATTACTCCTTTTGTCCCCAGCTTACTCAAGAATAGTCAACCCCACTGAAAATATCAGTCACAAATAGATGGCACCCTTGTACTTAGCACACAAGCACCCTGGAAGGCTTCTCTTGGCAAGGTGTCAGTGTCACACTCATCCTCCTGGTGACCGTGAGAACTAGGTACACATACTACAAGGCACCTCTCCTAGCAACTGTTGGCTATCCTGAAAAAGGGGGTTCCTCCCTGTGCTCCCCTGACACCTGCATGCTAGTGACTTACATCAGATTGACATCCCCTACAGGACAGCACAAGACAAGAGCTCTAAACCTCATAGCACTTCTATCCAGGGGCCTTGCACCCTCTGGTATAAACCTGAGATGAAAAAGAGAAGCAATAAACCTGATTTTCTTAATGACAACCTGTGCATTGGGCAACATCTCATGGTGGGGGTCACTCTTTGGCCTTTTTTAATAAAGATTAAAAATTTTAGGTGAAAATATAAAATCTCCTCTTAGAATTGTTTTTATCTATTTCCAAAAGTATCCTAGACCTAGTATATGTCTAGTCCAAAAAATCTGAACTTTTGATACATTTTGCCAATAAAATAAAAATATGACCTTTGTCTCTACTAGACAGAATTAAATTATAATGCTAACGATACTATTTTTTTTTTTTGCTACAGGGTAATTATTATTTCATCTAAAGCAACAAATATCTAACTGATGGGACTTTGATAATAAATAGAAATCTTATTACCATCACATCTAAAGAAGTTGTGTAGTTGTCCATTTTTCTGCCAGAAGGTTCATCATCCTGGATGCTGTTAGCCTGTTCATATTGATGTGTCATCCAAACACATATAGAGCACCAAATATACAACTGATACAGTCCAACTCAGAGCACGTGTAGTGACAATAAGATGGAGTGAGTCAGGCTAAGGCTGGTCCGGCTGGTCCTATGTGGTCTTCACCTCCTGTCTTCCACCCTTATTGTTTTGTAAATCCGGCTTTAACCTCAAAGTGTATATCTTGAGGAGTTTAGGGCAACTAATTTATGAGATTAACTTTTAAATCAGAAAATTTTTAGTTTGTTGTTTTGGGTCATGGGTTATGCCAATTATTGTTTATCATGGGTCATAGGTTATGTTAATTACTGATGTTTGAGATAAGGGTTAGTACCACTCTTACTTTCATGGATAAAACTGATTTTGGAAATGGAACAACAGAACAGTCTTGGAGAGGCTACTCTCACTGTTCTCCAGAATCACTGGCCTTCTGACAAAGTTTGGTGAACCTATCCCTGTCTCTGCATATTTTCTGGCAGTAACAGCCGGCCAGAACCTCTTCATCCAGTAACAAAACTGTGGATGGGGCATGTTTAGGGAACAATTATGGCTTCTCTAAGTAAGCTAACTTGAATAATGATGGTGCTGGCCAGGTGAACAAGTAGCATGAGCAGGTAGGAGCACGTCAAGCAGAAGGATAATGTATCCAGAGGCTCCAGAGTTAGGAAGACAATAATCTGTTTATGGAACAGCACAAAGGCCAGTGTGGCTGGACTTGAGAGAGACAGTGGCCAGGATGAGGCAGGAG
Source organism: Galagoides demidoff (assembly GCA_963574575.1). NCBI lineage: Eukaryota > Metazoa > Chordata > Mammalia > Primates > Galagidae > Galagoides > Galagoides demidoff. Next base: position 76,235 of record CAUYQV010100483.1, on the reverse strand, counting down.
AGGCAGGAGTCAGTCCATTCATTCCGGAGCTTAGAAGCCACATTAGAGTTTGTGGGTTTTATCCCAGAAGTGACAGAAAGTCATCAGAAGATGTATGAGCTGCCATCGCAAAGCACCATAAACCAAGGGGCTTAACACACAGAAGTTTACTTCCTCACAACCCTGGGGACTGAAGGGCTAAGATGAGGGTGTGGGCAGGATTAACCCCTGGGCTTGTGGGCGGCCGTCTTCTCCTATGTCTTCACATGTCTTCCTTATGTCTATGCCTGTGTCTTAATATCCTTTTCTAAGGACACCAGTGGTAGTAGAATAGAATCCACCCATCCCCATGACCTCATTTAAACATAATTATCTCTTTAAAGATCCTGTTTCCAAATACTGTCCCATTCTAAGGTAATGGGGGTCAGGGCTTCATTACATGAATTTGGGGAGTGGAGTACACAATTCAGCCCCTACCAGCAGGTTTAGCACGACACATCACAGGACTCCATTTAGGCTCTCCATGTCCATTCTGGGTGTGAGGTAGAAAATGGAGCAGAAGGACAAGAAAAGACCAAGGTGCTACTGAGGACACCCCTGTCCTAGTACCCAGGAGGGGCCCCTGAGGTTTGCTGGGCAGGGCCCCAGCTTTGTTACCTAATGTCTGTGGTGAGTAAATCCAGATGAGAAGTAACTTGAAAAAGGGACACTTAACTGCTCTGTGACAGAAGGGGAGCAGCACAGGAAAGGGGAAACTGAGGCAGGCTGTAGGTCTGGTGTCAGGAGCCGAGGGAGTCTGTTTTCACATTTCTATTTTCATATTCTGTGAGATAGGCCATCTGCCGAGAAAAAAAGAAAATAGCAGCTGTGAGTTGAGTGGAGAATGTTTTAAACGGCCGTTCAAGAGAGTGTGGAGGCAAGATGACTAACAAGAAATCGCATTAGAATTGCTATGAGGTGTACAAGCTCCGTAAGGAAGCACGGCCACTGATCCAAAACAGCATCAGTCTCCTGGGATTTGTGGGTTATTTTTTCCTGTTTCTCTGTCATGTGTGACAATGTGGGCGCAGATGTGGACAAGGAGCAGGGTTGGGGCTCTCAGGGTTCGCGCTCCTCAGGTTGGAGTACCAGGCCAGGATTGCTGAAAGTGTTCTGAGCCACAACTGTTCCAGCTCCACCGCTGAGAATTTCCCAGGTGTTTGAACTTCACAGTCACCATCCTCCAGGAAAAGACGGGGCGGTAGGTGTTTGCCTACAGTGCGGCTGAAACGAACATCTCCGGGAAGCATTTTACTGTGCGGTGTGGCTCCTGACGACTACCTCCTTGCTGATGTGAAGCACATCTTGTGAGCCAGAGCTCCACATATCTGGACTGGATACACTGCATCTTTTCTTATTTTTTTCCCTGTGTGGGAATCATGCTTGGAATTTAATAAAAAAGTGCTATATTCATGCCACGTGGCGTGTCATAAAACACAGGCTTGGAAGGGCGGTTGCCTCTACGTCATCCTCTGCTCCACCTGCTCAAGGACCTCTGGGATTTTGTATCATTCTGGCTGTCTTGATAATTGAAAAAAAAATTATTTCTCCTCTGAAAAATTATGATAATGTCTCAAGAGTTGAAATGCAAAGAGCAAAAATACCCCAGAATGCCCAGGGATTTAATGCTCCCCTTCCAACAGCCCATGTGTAGGTGAGAATCCTTCCATTTCAAACTGCCTCACTGCCTCCATCACCAAACACACATACTGCTGTGCACAATCTCATGTAAACACACAAATAATTTGCCATCATATCAAGCTATTTAGAGCCTTAGGAGCTCAGATATCATATATCTCAAAGAAAGGTATTTAAGGATACAAATTCCACAACCAAATCATTTTTACATACACAACGACTTATTGTGGTTTGTAGTAGGATGGGGACTTTGGGTGTGAAATAAGAATGACAACGGATTTGCCAATAAAAAGAAGCTAGATATGGTAAAATATTATCCAAGAAAAGGGTAGCTCTAAAATTATACCTCTCTAGGTTAAAGCTAAATAAACTCATCTGAAATGTACAATTGAGGCAAGCATTGAATTTTCTGAATGAGTGCATACTTTCTTTGTGAAATTCATTGGACAAGCTACTGTATTATGTGTTGGAAATGGGGACTTCATGTGTTCTGCCTATAATATGAAAACATAATATAATATTTCTTAAAAATATGCTATCTTTCCATTATTTAGGTTGTGGATGCAAACAGGTAAAATTAGATGCAACCAGCTGCTGAAGGGAAGGATTCCCATTCTTGAATTCAGTTGCTGTTAGTAATTAGAGACCTGAATTAGCAAGGAAGGAAGAGGCAGAAATAACAGAACACGTCTGGGTGGTATTTTTATTAGATGGTATCCTCAGAGAATCACTTATTATGTGGCATTCCAAAGATAATGAATAGGACCCCCCAAGTTAGAAACCTAACTGAGCCAGAATTATGACAGCTGGCCCCCTGGCAGTGATGGTAACCAAACTTCCATTTCCAGGACTTTTCATTGATTTAGACATTTGTTTCTAAAATCTAATGCATTTCTAGTTTCACTGAAGCATTATGTATATATTTATAACTTTATATATATAAAGTTCTTTTATATATATTCTTTTTATACTATATAGGACTCTTAAAAGAGATAAAGGAAAGAAAGAAAGGAGTATAGTCCACATAGCAGCTAGAAGTATCTGCCACAGGCTCACATAGGCTTCTAATTAAGAGCAAATTCTCCATGTGCCTCATGGTCAGGTATTTAATCACTCCCCTGATGACTACAGAAGGAAATGACACCCTGTAATTTGAATAGAGAGAATCAATTTATCTAAAGAAATAAAACAGTTATAATCCCCTGAAATTCGGGGGGGACATTTTGCCTTGGGGATTTTGGCTTTATTTCTAGAAACAATTCAGATGTTATACGTTTTCAACAAATTTTATATTTTCTCTATGAGAATTAATAATCTCAAAGAGACAGAAGAGAGACCCCTCCACAGTTCCACAAAGCTGTTTCACCAAAATTCAATGACTATTAAAAACATGCATCGCACGCACACACACACACAAACACACACACATACACACACACACACACACACACACGGTAAACAGGCCTAAGGCTTTGTTACAAGTTGGAAGTGTTCTTCCTCCTAGTGCTCACCTGCAGACCAGAGTTACTTCCTTTTGCCAGAGACCTGAGAACGTCATACTTAAGCAGTGCAAGGGCTATTTGCTGTAATATTATTTCAATGCCAGGGACTTGTGGGAATTTTCACCTGTGACTCCATGAAATTAATTTTAGATCTTCTAATTGAATATTTTCCTTTCTTTTCTATTTCTTTCCTCCTCCATAGGAGTATATAATTATGCATACATAGAAGAGCAGCAACCTTCTTTGACATCTTGTGGCATCAGATCTTTGATTTTCAGGTTAATTTTAGTGAATACTGTTTCTGTAATTCGTCAGAAAATTAGGAACAAAATTCCTTCCGGATACACATCACTGATACCCTGCACTTTATTTCCTGAGAGTCCAGATAGTGTGTTTTTTCCATGGAATTATTTTCATCCCCACAGCCATTTGTACCTTGAAGCTAGGATTAAGTTCATGGTCAAGGTAGGGGTGGGTGTGATTGGATTCTGAACACACTACCTCAAAATACGGCTCCTTGGTATTCGAGAAGACCACAGAAACAAGACGATCTCTCTGGTCTTCTCCCCCTGAAACAGGTGTAATAGAATGTTCTGACCTTCTTCTGAAGCAGTTCAGAAGACTCAACATTTGAGAGGTCCTCTCTCTGTATCTCGAGGAAAGGTGTGTCTTTATCTCTAAAACCACAGGGACCCGGGACAGACCCTAAGCAAACAGACCTTGCAAAGTTCAGCCCAGTTCATTATGAGGTCAGAATCATTCATTTTGTCTTATCAGGTTTCTCAATGATTCACTTCTTCATCAAACTTAGGGTAAAAATCCTCTTTTCCCTGTTTTTCTGGGTCTTCATTTCCTTAGGAAGGCTCCCACGTCACGCCAAAAGTACATTAAATACATTTTTGTGCTTTTTTCTTATTAATCTCTCTTTTGTTCCAGAGTCCTCAGTCATGAACCTAGTGATGGGTGAGAAAATAAGCCTTTAATCCCTTACAGGATAATAACACTTGTCCAGGATCTACTGCTCTGTCTTACCGTAGTCTGCTCTGACAGACACTGCCGACACAGTGGCCTGTGGGCAAACTCTCACAATGGATAATCTCGTTCTACAATTTTTCACGTCTGTTTGGCGCTATCCTCCCCTCAGTGCTCACATTGCTACCTCTCTCCCAATCCTCCCCCATCAAAATTTACTCTTAGGAAAGGGTGCACCAAAAGCCTCCCATGAGTTTGCAAACACCTTAGCATGATTGATTCTAATCTTAGGGTAACTGAACTTCAACAGAAAACTCAAATTTTTAAAAAATAATGTTGTCTTTTTTGCAGAATTTCAGGCTCAGGCAAGTTTATAGAAACACTAAATGTGGAGGTATTGCAGAGATTTACTGCATGGAATCATCGTTTACCCATTCCACAGGTATCGAGTGGCAACAAGATATTAGGTGGTATTCGGAATCTAGTAGAGGAAAAAAGAACCCAAAGCAGGGAAGGTTATTTAAATGTTAGCGGGTAGACACAAGCAAGGAGAAGTAAATTTCCCCTAGAGTGTCTGTGTCAGTAAAAGCTTCAGGGGAAAGATGATGCTCTAGCTAGATCTAAAAGGTATGCAAATATTTTCTAGGTACATAAAAAAGTCAAACATTTTCTGGCACCTAGGAATTGCAGTGAGCCAAGCCTCTAAAACAGAGCGAGTTGGGGGAAATACAAATTATTCAAGCAACCTAAACAATGGGGTGCGACAGGTGGCTCAGAATAAGATGAAGCAGGAGAGAAATCAGGGTCCCACCACCGGGGCTTTGTGCACTTTGTGAATGAGGACCTTACCCAGCAAATCCATATTTCCCAAATGTGTCTTTAGTGAAACATGAGCTGATTTTAGGTATTTTGTGATTTACTGATTATTTTCACTTCACTATTTTTGGGAAGAATATTTTAAACATGAATTTCTTTTAAGAAGATTATTTTATTTGTAGAAGGAACACTAAATGTCTTATACCACTACTACTATTACTATAACTAGTGATAAATGTATTAAATATTTTGTGAGCTAAATGGCAGGATGCATTAAATTATAATTATAGAAGTGGTACATAGACATGACAAATATCATAGAAGTGATGTACATCACTTTGGTTTGGGAAACACTAGAGAGATGATAGAAGGCTGTTTTGATACTCTACCGCTGATGGAGGAAAACCATCAGCGTGAAGTCCCCATGCAGGTCATTGCATGCTTGCTACAGATGTGAAGTCTGCCCCACTCTGCATTTATATGCAAGAGCCACCTTCCTCAATCTTCTTCCTGCTTCATGAAAATACCAGGTGTTCCCTCATCAGGCTTGGGATGGGAAGGAAAAGAATTGAGTGGTTTTTGGTAAAAGATATCCTTCTCCATTTTGATGCAATAGTCAAGCATTTGATTTGAACACCCAGCAGTGGATCTTACTGTCTCCTTGTGCATGGATGGGTATGCACAAACGGGCACATGTGCACCCCACCCCCACAGGCACAGGCACAGAGCAAGGCAGAAAGACATCCCTTTCTGGAACCCAGTCAAAACTCATTACTTCACACTCCAATGGAGACCACATTCCAGAAATCATCCAAGGAGACAAAAGCAAAGGAGTTGATGTGTCTTTGCATTAAAAATAATTTGCAGGGTCAGTGACCTGAGCTATTGCTGTGTTTATTAATTATATGGGTATTTTAGTTTCCACCCGTTTTCTGTCCCTTCCAATAAAAGCAACTGAAAAGATGCTCTCGACTAATATATTAAACAAATTCTATTTCTAAACTCCTCTTGAGTAAAAAGGACATTGTGGGAAATTTTATATGAGGTTTTGATGGCATTTAGTCATCATTAAACCACTCAGAGCTTAATTACATATTGACTTGTATGACTAATTATTTTATTAGTGATATTCTTGTCATCCAATGAGAGGGCAGTCTCCAAAGGAAAAAGTCATTTATTTAGTTCATTTATGGATCTCTCAGAACACCTCACACACAATTAGGCATATAGTAAGTAACAGAAAAATATACATCCTTTCATATGTGTAATTTCTTACTAAGTCATAGAAGAAAAAGAAAAGATAACTGAGGGAAACTGTGGGGACTTAGAAAATCTGATTCTATCATGATTTCTCATGAAGTATATCTATCCTTACGGTCATGTGGCACAAAATGACTCATTTCATCTCAGTAACCATTTTGACCAAGAATTCCTTCAGAAAGGTAATTTTTTCTGCCTCCAAGTATAAGAGCACAGTCCTAATTCTTGGATCTTACTAAAATCACAATGTTATGTGTTTTTGAACATTATTCCAACTTTGTAAGAAAACGGCATTGCTAATTATTGAAGGGCACCACAGATGTGAGATTGCAAACTGTTCGGTATTCTCAGAAGTTCAAAAGTACCTCAGTAAGGAATTTTTGTTGCAATATTGCAAGTTTAATATTTAAAAACTGCCAATTTTAACTTCAACATATTTTAAATGAAATGAAAACAAAAATGAAACTTGTTGGAAATTTGTGAATAAGCAGTGAGAAATTTATGGTATTGAATGAATATATAAAAAAGGAAGCTAGATATAAAACCAATGACTTGGATTCTATCTAGGAAAAAAATTGGGCATAGAACAAGCAAAGAAAAGAAATCATCAAAATTAATAAAATGAAAACAAGAAAAAAAATAGATAAAACAAAAGTAAAAGCTGATTTTTTTGAAAAGTAATAAACTCTAGCAAAACTAACAAAGAAGAAAGGAAGAGGACATAGATTACCAATATCAGAAATAAAACAAGAAGATAGTCACTCAGACTCTGAACACATAAGAAAAAAATATTAATAAATAAGTGAACGCTGGACGCAGCTCCACAAACATAACCTTCTTCAGAAAGGAACCATTCCCAGAAAAAATAAAAATACTACAATTAATAAAGAGTTTAAAAACCCTACAATTACTCAGAAAACTGAATTCATAACTTTAAAACTGCAAAAAGTGAAATTAGCTGGGATAACTCTCTTCTCAAAAAGAGAGAAGTCGCAAATTGTCAATATTAGAAATGAAGGCATTGTCATCATTTCAGATCCCATGGACATTAAGAGCATAAGAAAGAAATACTGTGAACAATTCTAGGCCCATAAGTTTATAACTGGGATAAAATGGAGCAATTCCTTTAAAGACACAAACTATCAAAACTCACACAAGGAAAAATGATAATATAGGCTATACATATGAAAGAAACTAAAGCAATAATTATGAATTTCCCCCCTCACTAAAAGCGCTAGCCAAAATGGTTTATGCACTATAAATCCTTTAAATTTCACATTTTCTTGATGCTTCAATATTCCCACAAATGGACTACAAACATCCCTTCCAGGTGACCAAGTACAGCACGATAAGACCGGTCCCTTCCACAAGTTAAATCTTCCTGCCCTCCCCTGACTGTGACATTCAAATACACCAGCAAAATCACCTCATGCCTTTTATGCACCCTGACCACTTCCTAATACATACATTTGCCCACAAATCATTCTTCATTCCCTCTTTCTCTTCTCTTCAAGGGAAACTTATTCCCCCCATTTATAACACAGAGTCTTTGTTGAATTCTATCAAACATTTTTTTTAAAAAGGGGAATACCATTTCTCCACAATCTCTTCAAAAAATATATGGAAAGGGCATTTCATAACTCACAACTGATTCTAAAGACATTACAAGAAAGAAAAGCTACACACTAACATCTTTCATGAACATAGACTTAAATATATGCCACAAAATACTATAAACTTAATTGTGTATACATACACAGAATGATACATCATGACCAAGTAGAATTTACTCTAAATATGCAAGGCTGGTTCAACAATAAAAAATCAGTCAATAGGGGAGTGAAGAAAGATGGTAGACTAGAGATAGCTTCTTTGCATCCGTGCATGATGAGATTGGGGAGAAAAGACTCTAGGTACCTCTGGCTTGTGGGTTCTGGCTAAAAGTATCCCTTTATGGGCACAGGGAGGCTGTAAGAGACTTCAAAACTCCAAGAGGAGGAGGAAAGCAGTGGACAAGTGGCAAGTACTTGCATGAGGGCAGGGGCTGACTGGTATAGTCCAGGCAGTGGTGCTGACAATTTGCAGACACAGAAGCCCTGCCCTGTAGGGTATGGGGTTTTTTGTTTTGTTTTGTCTTGTTTTTCCAAGACCTGGGCACTTGGTTGAGTTACCTTGGGAGAGCTTGGGTGAGTGAGCAAGTGATTTTGAACAAATACAGGGGCCAGGACTGAGCCACCAACTGGAGCAGAGCTTTTACTTTTCAGCTGCAAGCTGAGCATACCCATTGTGGGAAAGCTGCCTTGCAGGCTTGACCCTCAGGGTCCTAGTGCAAGGCCAGTTCTGGAAAGCCTGATAAGCGGGACAGCCACTTCTGGGGAGATTTGAGCAACACACACTTTCCTGGGAATGCCACTGCATAGCTAAGGGACATTTTGGAAAGTTTGAGATGTGTCTATTAAGTGGGCTAAGGAGAGCTTCAGCCTCCCAACCCTGTGGGGATTGGGGGCAAAAAAGTCAGAAAGATGGGACCAGGTCTCTTTGGCAAGACAGAGGCTTCCAGTCTCCATTTTACACAGCTATATCAGTATTGTGATTAGCATCTCATACCCCAGAAGATCACCTGTTGCCCAGGCAAAAAATAGCAATAGCAAGATACATATATATAGTTTTTAATCTTTAAAATTTTTAAAATTTTCTTTATACATACACACATGTTTATTTGGTTTCCACTTTTTGCCTTCACAAAATTAAAAAGGCTTAAAATTTAAGAACAATAACAATGTTTACGATAAGGACTAACAACAAAAACCTCATAAAAAACAAATGAAATTTTTTTTCTTTCCACTCTTCTCTTTTCTTGTGTAATTATAATTTTTCATTGTTTTCTTCCTTAATAATAAGGGCTTCATTTTTTGCTAGTTTTTCTGTCCCTGCTATTCTTTTTCCCTCAATTTTCTCCCTTAAGGTTTTTTTTTTTTTCTACTTTGATTTATAGTATTTTTGTTTCTCTTCTCTATTTGGGGGAGGTGGGGACTTGTGTCTGCTCAGTCTGGCAAAGAACCAGGATTAAAGAACGGAAAACAATTTTTCAGGCAAATGGAATTTAGAAGAAAGGAGTGGCTGCAATCTTATTTTCAGATACAAGTGGATTTAATGCAACTAGAGTTAAAAAAGACAAAGATAGACTTTTCATATTGGTCAAGGGAACAATGCAATAAGAAGACATTTCAATTCTAAATATTTATGCAACCAACTTATATGCTCCCAGATTTTTGAAACAGACATTAATTAGTCTGAGCCATATGATATCCTATAACATCATAATACCAGGGGACTTTAATACTCCTCTTACTGAGTTGGACAGATCTTCTAAACAGAAACAGATCTTCTAAACAGAGATACGAGGGACTTAAACATGACCCTAGAACAATGAATGTAGAACATTCCATTCCAAAGCTAAAGAACATGCATTCTCATCAGCCCATGGCACATTCTCCGAAATAGATCATATCCTAGGACACAAATAAAACCTTAACAAAATCAAAAGAATTGAAATTGTAGTTTGTATGTTCTCAGACCGCAAGGCAATAGAGGTAGATCTCAACTTCAACAAAAATTCACATCCCCACACAAAGTCATGAAACTAAACAACCTTATGCTGAATGACAGTTGTATCAAGAAAGAGATAAAAAAGGAAATCATTAACTTCCTTGACCATAATAACAAGAAAACACAAACTACCAAAACATGTGGGGGACTGAAAAGTAGTCCTAAAAGGGAAATTTATGGGATTGGATGCCTACATCTGAAAAACAGAAAGAGAACACATCAGCAATGTAATGAATCATCTTAAAGAAATGGAAAAGAAAGTGCAACCCAATCCTAAACATAGCAGAAGAAAAGAAATAACCAAAATTAAATCAGAAATAAATGAAATTGAAAATAAAAGGATCATTCAGAAAATTAATGAAACAAAAGTTGGTTCTTCAAAAAGATAAATAAAATCAATAAACCATTGGCCAGATTAATCAGAAATAGAAAAGTAGAATCTTTAATAGCCTCAATCAGAAATGAAAAGGGGAAATAATAACAGATACTACAGACATACAAGAAATTATTTCTGACTACTATCAAAAACTCTGTGCCCATAAATTTGACAATGTAGAGAAAATGGACCAATATCTGGAATCACTTCATCTTCCTAAACTTAACCAGGAAGAAATAGATCTCTTGAACAGACCAATATCAAGTCTGAGAGTGCAGAAACAATAAAAAAGCTTCCAAAAACAACAAAAAAGAACTGCACATCAGAATTCTATCACAACTTCAAACAGGAACTTGTACCTATACTGTAGAACCTATTCCAAAATATTGAGAAGGATGAAACCTTCTCGAACACGGTCTGTGAACCAAACATCACCTTGATTTCAAAACCAGGAAAGGAGCCAACTAAAAAAGGGGAAATACAGACCAATTTCACCAATGAATATCAATGCAAAAATACTCAACAAAATCTTAGCTAATAGGCTGCAGCTACACATTAGAAAAATTATACATCAGGATCAAGTAGGTTTCATCCCAGTGATACAAGGCTGGTATAACATATGCAAGTTCATAAATATAATTCACCATATCAACAGAAGCAAAAACAAAGACCATGTGATTCTCTCAAAAGATGCAGAAAAAGCATTTGAAAAAAATTTAGCATCCTTTCCTAACAAGAACACTAATAAAATAGTGTTATTTTATAGGTGACGCACTTCTTAAGCTGATTGAAGCCATCTATGACAAACCCACAGCTAACATCATACTGAATGGAGTAAAAAATGAAAGCTTTTCCACTTTGAACTAGAACCAGACAAGGATATCCACTATCACCTCTATCATTGAACATTGTGCTACAAATTCTAGCCAATGCAGTCAGGCAAGAGAAGATCATAAAGGGCATCCAGATGGGGGCAGAAGAAGTCAAACTCTCTTTTTGCTGATGATATGATCTCGTACTTAGAAAACCCCACAGACTCAACCACAAATCTCCTGGAAGTCATCAGGAAATACAGTAACATCTCAGGGTATAAAATCAACGTCCACAAGTCAGTAGCCTTTGTATATGACAATAACAGCCAAGTTGAGAAGGACACAATTTCTTTCACAGTATCCTCAAAGAAAATGAAATATTTAGAGATATACCTAACAAAAGAGGTGAAAGATCTTTTCAAAGAGAATTATGAAACCCTAAAAAATAAATTACAGAATACACCAACAAATGTAAGACATACATGCTCTTGGCTGGGAAGAATCAACGTTGTCAAAATGTCTATCTACCCAAAGCAATCTACAGATTCAATGCAATCCCCATTAACATAAAAATATCCTATTTTGAAGAACTGGAAAAAAGAGTACTTTGTTTTGTATGGATCAGAAAAAAACCCATGTAGATAAGACTATTCTTAGTAATAAAAACAAAGCCAGAGACATCACCCTACCAGACTTCAGGCTATATTAGAAGTCCATAGTAATCAAAACAGTATGGTATTGGTACAAAAATAGAGACATAGACATATGGAACAGAATAGACAACCAAGAGATGAAACCAGTCTCTATTTGACATCTGATCTTTGATAAACCAAACAAAAACATACACTGGGGCAAAGAACCCCTATTCAACAAATGGTACTGGGAGAACCAGATAACAACCTGTAAAATACTGAAACAGGACCTGCACCTTTCACCACTTACAAAAATTGACTCAAAATAGATAAAAGACTTAAATCTAAGACACAAAATGATAAAAGTCTTGGAAAAAATTGTGGGGAAAACTCTTAATGATGTTGAACTGGGAAAAGATTTTATGACAAAAACTTCAGTGGGCATCACAACAACAAAAATTAACAAATGAGACTTAATTAAGCTGAAAAACTTCTGCACAGCTAAGGACAGAACAAGTAAATCAAAAAGACGACCTTCAGACTAAGAAAATATATTTGCAGAGTATGAATCTGACAAAGGATTGACAACTAGAATCCATAGAAATTAACGAACAAAAAAAGAATAAATAATCCCATCTACCACTGGGCAAGAGATGTGAACAAAACCTCTGTTGTACACAGAGAAATGGGTCACAAACATTTGAAAAAATTCTCATTGTCCCTGACTATCAGAGAAATGCAAATCAAAACCACCCTCAGAGAAAACCTCAGAGAATACCCAGTGAGAATAGCCCACATCACAAACTCTCAAAGCTGCAGATGCTGGCACGGGTGTGGACAGAAGGGAACACTTTTACACTGCTGGTAGGACTGCAAACTACTACACCCTTTTTGGAAGGACGTCTGGAGAATCCTTCAAGAACTCAAATTAGACCTCTTATTTGATCCTGCAGTCTCATTACTAGGCATTTACTCAAAAGAAAAAATAATAATTTATCATAAGGACATTTGTACTAGATTGTTTATCACAGCTCAATTTACAATTGCCAAAATGTAGAAACAACCTAAATGCCCACCAACCCTGGAATGAACTAACAAGCTGTGGTATATGTAGACCATGCAATACTATTCGGCCTTTAAAAATATGGAGACTTTACATCTTTTGTATTAACTTGGATTGAGTTGGAACACCTACTTCTTAAGAAAGCATCACAAGAATAGAGAAGCAAGAATCCAGTGTACTCAATTCTAATATGAAGGCAGTAGAGGATCTAATACAAGGTGTGGGGTAGAGGAATAGAGGCGCATGTACAGGGGAGGAAAGAGAGGGATAGGGGATCTTGGTGTATGACACACATCTTGGAGGCAGAACACAATTATAAGAGGGACTTTACCCAACAAATGCAATCACTGTAACCTAATTTTGTGTACCCTCAATGAATCCCAAACAATAAAAGAAAAATCAAAACAAAAATTAGTCCATGCAATTTCCATAGCAACTGGATACAAAAGAAAAATCATATCCTCATATCACTATGTGCATAAAAAGAAATTAACAAAAGCTAATACAGATTCATGATAAAAACTCAGCAGACCCAGAATAAAGGAGACTTTCCTCAACTTAATGAAAAACATTTACCCAAAATTTATGCAATCAACAACATACTTAATGGTGAGAGACCAGGTACCTCATTCCTAGGATCAATGACAAGGAACCACATCTCTATCAAAATCATACTAGAAGTCCTAGTTAGTGCAATGTGGGAAAAAATGAAAACTGTCCAGATTGCAAAGAAAGAAATAAAAGTCTTTACTGGGGAATGGTATTAAAAATCATCAAATGAGGATGGTTGGGGCTTAGTTGAGAAGACCCAGAGGAGCCTGATTAAAGTTGGTCAAGGACGCAGTCCATCAACACACAAAAAAATGAACCTAGGCACACATCTTTCACGGAAATTAACTCAAAATGGATCATAGACCACTATGTAAAATGCAAAACTGTAAAATGTCAAGTAGGAAACAGGAGAAAAATCTACATCACCTTGAATTTGTTTATAAATTTTAGATACAATGACAAAAGCATAATCCACAAAAGATAAAAATCAATGATAGACTTTATTAATATTAAAATGATTTTACAAAAAAATAATATTCAGAGAATAAATAGACAAGGTATAGACTGAGAATATTTACCAAATATATATTTAGGAGTTATATCCAAAAAGTACACAATATTCTTAAAACTCCACAGTAAGAAAACAGACAACTTGCTTTAATAAATGGCCAAAAAAACGGATCAGATTATTCACCAAAGAACCTGTAAAGATGGTGAATATGTCTATGAAAAGATGTTCAACCTCGTGTGTCCTTAGCTGTGTTATTTTCCCACTGCTACTGAAATAAATGATCACAAACTTAGTGACTTAACTCATGCATATTTGTTCTTCTGTAGTTCTAAGGTCAGAAGTTCAAAATAAATCTTATAGGCAAAAGTCAGGGTGTTAGGAGAGCCGTGGTCCTCCTGGAGGCTCTAGGGGGAAATTCATTTCAGGTTTTTTCTGTCTTCTAGATATCTAGATGCTTGAAAATATGTACATTCAGGAATTTGTTTACACACATATAATTTCCTTGCTCTGCCAGCTAAGATGGCCTAGAAGCCATGACACCCTAGTAGCAATGAGGACATCTAGCACCCAGATAATAACTTTTAATATTATTCTTTGGTGATAGAAACTCTAAGATCCTTGAACAAGTGGCTTGTAGGTTTACAGAAAGAAATAATTAAGACTAACCTGGATCATCTTTTTTTTTAGCGACAGAGTCTTACTTTGTCACCCATGGTAGAGTGCAGTGGCATCACAGCTCACAGTAATCTCCAGCTCTTGAGCTTAGGCGATTCTCTTGCCTCAACCTCTGGAGTATCTGGGACTACAGGAGCCCGCCACAACACCTGGCTATTGCCTTATTGCAGTCTGACTGGGGCCGGGTTTGAACCTGCCACCCTCGGTATATGGAGCTGGCACTCCACTCACTGAGCCATAGGCACCTCCCTGGATCATCTTTTTGTAACAGCAAGTAAGGAAATGAGGAAAAACCCTCACAGTTCTGGAGCTATGTCAAGAGACACGGGAGATAACTTGAAATGGCTCCTCATGACAGAAAGCTGAAGCAATTTGAGCAATAAAATATACTACTGGATTATAGCCTAAAGTATTATATAAAGATCCATGATTGTAAATTGAACTGCAATAAACAGTCTAGTGCAAATATCTGTGAGTTCATACTAAGATAAATGAATGACTGAATAAATAAGTGAGTGGGGAAGAACAAATCTCTGCAGAAGAATTCCAAATAATTTATGTTCAAGGAGGTGGTACATAACTCCCACTCTAAGTGTGGGCTGCGGTGGTGACTCCTTTTCAAAAACTAATGTATGAAAATGGGAGGAAAAATAACTTTACAGTGGAAATATCTGAAAGACGTCACCACAGAGAAATGGCCAGTGTTGACATCAACAGTGGTAAGTCATCCCGATGGTATGTCTGTCCCCTTGCTATGATGTGATCAGAATGGCACTTTGTTAGCTTTGTTCTCTTCCTCCCCCAAACTCATAATCCCAGTTTAATTATGAGAAAAACATCAGACAAATTCCGAAAGAGCAGCATGCTACACAGTACCTGACCCGTACTCCTGCAAACTGTTAGGGTTGTCAAAAACAAGCAAAGTGTTTCCAACAACCGCCCCAGCCAAAAGGAACCTGAGGGGGTAATGATGAGAGGCAATGTGCTGTCCTAGCTGGGATCCTGCAACGGAAAAGCAGCATTAGGTAAAACTAAGAAAATGTGAACCAAGTATGGACTTTAGTTAGTAATACCAGCATTGACTCACTAATTGTAACCAATGTGCTGTACCAATGTAATGTACTAATTGGGGGAGACTGGGTGTGGATTATATGGGAGCTCTCTGCACTATTTCACATTTCTTTCTGCAAATCAAAAACTCTTCTAAAAGCAAAAGGTTTTTAAAGAAAATTTTTTATTCTAATTTATCTAGATCACTATCCCATCACAAAGTTTACCGCAAAATTTCAGTATACACATTTTTGTACTTTATGATCATGTTTGTACCAAGTGATCTTGGGTACATCAAAATTTGGCCAATAGATCTCCGATCCAGTAGCAGGTCTGACCTAAATTATTGTCCTCATAAGAATCATTTTACTAGAAATAAATATATCTTCTACATGAATAATTCATATTTGGCAGATATTTCCATAATATAAAATTTTAAGTTCTTACGTTTTTAAATAAATTAAGACTTCAGTTCTACATGGTGAAGTAACAGCCGGGGGAAATGCAATGTACTACCTTTATCCTTCCAGACTACAGCAAAAAGTACAGTGGCTTGATTCTAAAACAAAATATTCACGTCAAGTAGTAGCTTCTTGAGAATCTGAATATTCCAAATTCAAAACGACAGAGGATCCATTTCTAATAATCAGTGATTTCTTTCAACAATTCAATGATGTACTTTGTTGAAAGTATAACATTTTATTAAAGAGTTGAAACCCACTTTAGATACTATTTATTCTGGACATAATTATATTACATACCCTTTTAGTACAAATTTTAATGTACTTGTATGCTAATATTATCTCAAAATGAGGAAAGCAGGTTTATATACTTAACAAGTGACCCCCCCCATTGAAAGAACATTAGAATATTGAATGAAAGATCAAGATTTAATTTACTACTATTAGCTTACTATTGTAATGTCAACAGACAGATTCTGAATTGGACTAAGTCAGTGTATAATCATAAAAACAAAAATGGATCAAAAGCACCATATTTTTCATTAAAATTTGAAGTTCTTTATGTTTGTTAATTTTATTTGTAGATTAGTTTTTGGTTGTATAGTAGTATAGAAAACTATAGAAAACTATATATAATCATGATAAATTTATATCAAATTTTACTTTATATATAGGTTGATTGCATTATGATAAAAGTAACAAAAGGCAGTATTACAGGTCTCAAATTTTTTTTTGGTGTGTGTGAGAGAAATAAGTATATTACTCAAATTTCAAAACCATGGCATACAGAGCTGATAAAATCCCCTAATAGCCAATGTTGAAAAGCACCAATTATTATTTTGAAGTGAGTCAATACTGGATTTTATCTGTTCCTCTTTTGCTTTCCCGATTAATATAATACTAACAGGCAATCATCTTCTACAGTGTTCACTTATTAAGGCATTCGCACTTCTAATAAAAGTAGAAAAGTCACCAGGTACAAATAAATCCATTACCAATAGTGAGATTTAAAAGATAGGGAGACACAATGAAAGTTAAATTAGAAAACAATAGAAAGTGATTTTTTTTAAAAGTTAAAAGGAAATAGAAGGAATGTTTTAAAGTGGATTTTTCTGGCTCCTCATATCAAGATCTCTCCTCTCACAAAATCAAACAAAAAATACTCTTTTCACCGGGATTAAAAAGTAAGGGAAGCTGAGTCTGCCTAAGGGAGAGACACTTTGAAAGTCAATCAAAAGGTTGATCTGTTTTTATGATACAAGGCAACATATTGGACCACTCTTCTCAGTATACAATTAATATTTCTTTTTCCATTAAACTGAACTACACTTTTTGAATCTTAGATTCAGATCTGCCACTAAGGAAACCCCGGGAGATGATGTGTGTGAGGGCTTAGGTTGTGACAGAAGCCACTTTATTCAGAAAAAGAGCCGTTGTTTTTCATTTCTGTGGCTTCCCTTCCAGGTTTTTGGCAGAGTGTGAAGGTAAAGGGAGCATCCTGCAGGGTACGTGATCCCGGCATGGTAACCCTCTCTCGGGTACGTGATCCCGGGCATCGTAACCCTCTCTGGAACTGGTGATACTGATACAACAACAGCTCTCAGGACTGATCCTAAAAACAAATGAAACTACTGGATCAGACAGTCACAAAGGGAGCAGGGATTTGAAGGATTTATTTGGATTATTCAAACAGAAAACACTTTAGTTTCAGTTCATTAAACTTCATTTCTTATTGGTATTACAGGATTTTTAAAAAGATTTCAGAAGTAATTATGCTTCTGTTAATAGAAGTAATCATATTTTTAGACTCTTCTATAAATTCTCATTTTTTACAACAAGAAATTATTGTGAGTTAGATGAATAACTGTATGCATATAAAATATAAATGTACGATTAAACTAAGTGTATTCGTATTTATGTTGAGATAGAATATGCTTATCCTATAATACCAGGTCCCTGTGTGTGTCTGTGTATTTTAAGTAACTGAACGTTGAGTCTCCTTTTAAAACTTAGGAATATTTTATTGCGTAAAAAATTTTCAGATGGAACAGAATCTAGATATGGAAAGCATATTCCTTTCGTATCTAAAAATTCTGCTCTACTTTAGCAGCCATACATGGTTATATCTAGAATCAAACTCAATCCATAGCATCTAGATATTTTTCCAAATCTGACAACAAAACTTAGTCAGATCTCTAACAGTATTACAGACACAATCTCTCAAGTCTATAATATCATGTGAAAGAAACCCCATATAAAATTTTATTTATTTTGTTATGGGTAATAGTATATTTAATTTCAGACCCAAGACTAGGGAGGTATGTTCATCTCTTTAAAAAAAAAAAAAGGCAACTGAATTTTAACCATTAATCTGTGCACTCTGCATTCCCATGAATGTTGTCATTTTGATAAAATGCAGTAACTATTCTTTGGCTTGACTAGATCAATCACCAGGTTCTTCCTGTTTTCAGCCTCTTCCTGCAGAAGCTCATCTTTGGCATTGCATTCAGATTTTTTCCCTAACAAAATAATTTGTAAAAGGTAAACAATAGCCTCCCTGTAAATAAGCACAAAAGATATTTATCTGCTTTTATCCTTCTGGACATTTCAGAAGATTTAAAACTGCTAATGACTCTTTCCTTCCTTAACCACATGCTGCTTCTGCCTCACCAAGTGTGACAACTCCCCTGTGTTTCTCCCTGGGTTCCGGCTGCTCCTTCTTTGCCCCTCTGGCAGGCTGAGCTTTCTTTACAGAACAGTCAGTGGTTGAAATTCCTGGAGCCACTCGACTCAACCTGGACTCTCTTCTTAGGCGTTCTCACATATGCTATAGTGACCACATCAATATAGATGATTTATAAATTTGTATTTCCATCCTAGACTTCATCTCTGATCTCTAGACCAAAGTATCCAACTACCCTTGTTAAATGACTAAAAGATGCCTTAAAGTGAGAATGTGCCAAACTGTACTGAGGTGGTTTTATAACAGAGTTGAACTTTCTTTGAAATTCTTCCCAGTAAGAAATAGGGTTTCTGTGCCCCCTCTTTGGATCTGTGTGGGTTTGTGATTGTTTCAACTAATAAACTAAAGCAGAAGTGATGGTATGTGATTTCTTAGACTAGAACAAAAAAGGTCATGGAGCCTCCACCTTCTCTGTCAGAATCCTCATGGAAAGCTACCATGTATGAAATTCAACACCACCAAGGCTGCCATGCTATGAGGAAGCCCAGACTATATGTGGAAGCTGTATATAGCCATTCTAGTAGCTAACTTCAGCTGAGCCTAAGCCGTTGCTCTGAGCCATGTCAGAATTTACACATGAGAATGAACAAGCCTCTAGATTGTTCCATTCACTAGAAATCCCAGCCCTTTAATTTTTTCCAGCTAAAACTGGAGATAACTGAGAACCATGGAACTTTATCTAAATTCTTTATACATTGATAATACAGCAATGTTTACACCCCTGATCTTTCATTATCTCCTGTTTCAATTCCATCAACTCCTCTGGATTTCACGTCTTAGATAACTTTTGAATCCATGAACTTTTCTCTGACTTCATCAACATCTCTCCTGTCCAAATGACCAAGACCTCTGGCCTAAATTATGGTAATATCTTTCCTATTTATCAGCCATTCTCCACACTGCCAGATGAGTGATCTTTACCAAAGTCAGATCTCTTTGTATCATCCCATGTTTAGTCCTCTTTAGTGGTGTCTGTCCACTGACCGTGGAATAAAGAGAAAATCTTTTATGAGGATCACAAGGCCCTCCAGGATCCAACTGTGGTCTCACTCCCCCGATTCTGCACTATCTAGCCTGGGAGAC
Source organism: Galagoides demidoff (assembly GCA_963574575.1). Classification (NCBI taxonomy): domain Eukaryota; kingdom Metazoa; phylum Chordata; class Mammalia; order Primates; family Galagidae; genus Galagoides; species Galagoides demidoff. Next base: position 56,462 of record CAUYQV010100483.1, on the reverse strand, counting down.
ACCACTCTCCCTTATGACTATTTGTTACATGGAATGTGACTGGTCTGACTGAGGAACTGAATTTTTAATTTTATTCCATTTTAATTAATTTAAATTTAAAAAACGACTACCCGATTCAGTTTATCAGAAAACTTTTAAGTCCCTTTGTAACAACGAGGGCACTTAAATTTACTCTTTCAAATATAAACTTAATGAAATTTAAATGCAGATCAAGGATTATCAGTGAAAATTTCATATCCAAATTGAGGCGGTACTAGAGCTTAAAATGCATGTTCGCTTTCAGGGTAAGATAAGAAGGTAAAATATCAAATTAACAGTCATTTATATTGAGTATAATTTGCAATGATAAGATTTTCAACATGTTGGGTTGAATAGAATACTTTATTAAAGTCAATTTCATTTGTTTCTTTTGCTTTTTAAAAATTTTGATATTATATAAGAGGCTCTATAAATTTTTATTTTACATAAGTGGCTCTCATGATATCTTTCTCGGACCGCGTTGTTTTAGATCTGTTTCTTCCAGACACTCCAGCCCTCAGCTCACTATGCTGCCTCCCTGCAGGGTTTGTGCAGAGGCTCTCAGGCTCCCATTCCATTCTTTGCCCAGTCAACCCCTACTTATCTTTCGGCTCTCTGTTCAAGCCTCATTTCCTCAAGGAAAACATTTTTGACCTCCCTGTCTTGGTTGAATTCTCCTATTATCTGCTCTCACAACACGTTGGATCTCAACTTTGTCATTTGTCACTGTGGCGATTTTACCTTTGAGTCCTTATTAGATAAATCAACACTACACACTCACAGAACAGCGGGTTGCACAGGGCGGCGTCTGCTTTTGCTCACCATTTCCCCCCAGCGGTTAGCACCATATCTGGCACACAGTAGCTTGAGCCACAAAGATTAATAAAACACGAGTTGTGGGGACTCAAGAATGTCAGGCTAGAGCTGACAGGAGAGCTTTGCATCCAAACGGTAATACAACAGCAACATGCGTGTTTTACTGATGGAGTGCAATTTGTAGCTTCCAAATGAATGGACCAATGGATGAATGATAGTGTCATTTGCTCCCCCCCAAATTTTTTCACGCTCCTCTATTTTCGAGGGAAAAATGTCCCGACTCTTTGCCTTATCATTCCAGAGCTTCATCTGAAGCCCCAGCTTTTCATTCTAGGTTTACTTCCAGCCAATGACCTCTTCTGAAGGGTACGTTGGCCAACCTTTAGGGTCAGGCAAGACCAGGTGTGGCCCTATTCATGTCTGCAATCTCCCTGAAAGCTTCCACATCTCTGGGAGAAGATGATAATAGTATTTGTGATGCCCGGTTATTGTGAAGAATAAATGTCGTGATGTATATTTATACCTATCATGTAGGAAGCTTCACGTGTTGTAGCCATCAGTATTATCTCCAGGCCAAGCACAAGAGAATAATAACTACAGCTTAGTAAATGCTTATTCCATACTAGTCACTGTATCAAGTGCATCATTTGAAGGAATTCTCACTGAAGTTACTATCATGAAAAGGAACTGAGGTTCAGGGAGGTTAAGTCATTTGCACAAAAAAGACGCAGTTGGTGAATGGAAGAGATCAGATTAGCAGCTAGACAATTTGAGGACAAAGTCCACCCTTTTTGCCCCGTTCTCCTATCCAGCAGTAGGCACTCAGGCAATCCTAATTTCCTTTCTCTTTCCATTCGCCTTTGTTCCCATGATTTAAATAACCATTCCTCCAATGCAGCACTCACGGTCACAACTCCATTTTGCTGTTCGCCCTGTTCTCTTTATCTAATTTACTTTCCCATGACTTTCCAAAGGCTAAAATTCTATTTCATTTAATCATGATCATCTTCCTCTATTCTCTACTGTTCCTCTGCATGCATAAGCCCATCCTAGTTGCTAACTAAGCACTTTGTTCATAGTAAACATGCCTTTGATTGCTCTATTAGAATGCTCATTGCGTGCAGAGTTATCTCCTTCCTGTTTTCTGATATTCTTAAGGTCTGGAGCAGTACTCATTTTGCATTCCATGTGTCTGACAAGACTCTAGGAACGTAAGTAAGTGCCCATTAAATTTTTCTTGACTGGAAAATTAGCTTAATAGGTGGTCTGTGCAAAACTCTCCTGCTTACATCTATATACATTTTCACACACATACATAAAGGCATGCCTGAACACACACATGCACGCACACACACACAAACGTCCTTGGTCAATCACACAAAAACACAGGCACACACACAAACACAAGAGTAAGTGAACTTCCAAAAGCATGCACACACATACACTCATGCCCACACACATGCCTGGTGCACAGCACACACTCCGAGCTTAATTCAGTCTTTGTTTCTAGCTAGACAAGCAAAATACTGAGAGAGGAATGAGTTCAAAATGATTTTGAAATCAATGGAAATGATTTCATGTGGAAATCAATGTAGCCTTTTTTCTCTGATTTTATCTAATAAAACAACAACCATAATTTGTGTACTTAAGTTTCATAAGAAACAGTATCGGAAGAGTGCTATTGTTACTTTATTTTTCTACTTTTTATCATAAAAATAAAGCTCAAAATAAAGATGATCTTAGTATCTGGTACTAGAAAAACATCTTTTTCCTCTCTCTCTCTCTGTTTCTCACCCACCCACCCTTAAATAATGTTCACTCATATACTTTTGGTAAAAGAACAGAAATACTAAGAAAATTCAGACTAAGATCTTCATTCAAAAATAACACCATAGGCTATATATCTCCATATTTTTTACAAACTGGCTTTTGGATTTTATGTTCTATTGAGAAATCATAAACTTCTAGAATATTTTGCTTTATGATCTGAACTTTTATGGCAGTAAAGCTACCAGTAAAAGTTTTCTTAAAGAAGTAAACAGATACCTTCCCCTTTTAAAAACAAATTTAAAAAAAGTACCACCAAACCAGGAAAGTGATGCTACATTATCAATCACATTTTAACAAAGCAGATTATAAACACCCAAGTATACAACTGCACGCAGAAATCGAATTCTGCTCCAACTCACTGATGGCGTTACTAACTCATGGTACCATCACTTCCAGGTTAGGATGGGGGGTTGCAGGGGAATTACAGCCCCGTTACAAATTGCCAAGTACACATTACTATCTGCTGGGAGGAGGTGTGGAAGTTATGAACATCTCCTACGGTCGTCACTCCATTAGATAAGGACATTAAACCCTCAGATCAATAAGACACCATGAAGCTGTTATGATCACTGGCAGTTAAAATAGCCCAAAACACTCGTTTGTGCCCCCAGAAAGAGGAAGAATAAGTTAATATCTTTGAGTCCCAGATGTAGCTGCATTCCAAATCTTTCTGTTTGAGGCATCGCCCTCTCCACCACTAGGAAACACCACTTAATTTGCATTCTCTGTCTGGTGCCTGCAACATGAGGGCTTGCAATGATGATGTCAAATAGGCTTGATTTATGTCGCTTTAAGAGAGCCTAGTAATTTCGGATCTTTTAATGGGGTTCGCATTCTTCTAGCTACATAATGCATGCAAACATTATCCTGATGCCTTTTAAAAAGTTGTCAAAATGCATGGGGAGAACCCGATGTATTATGTGTTTGCCTCCCATAGGCTGCAGCAGGGGGAAGTGTGGCTCAGAGAGCTTTCAACTGTGTATAATTACAAGTAGCTCCACAGCTGAGCAGCTATAATAAAGCCTGCAGCGTGTGGCATCCGGAAAAGACTGTGAATAAATGTGTAGCACAGTACCGTTGGCTGATGTGTCAAACGTATATTCGCACACCCTGCACAATGTGCTCACTACTCTCCGCCACTCTGCATGGGGAAACCGGACGGGAGCAGTGTACCCGTGTCCCCCGCCACAGCTTGCTTAGCCCTGAAAGAGAAGAGGGGAGTGGAGAAGCAGAGGCCCGTATTTCTCTTTGCCAGTCTGGTCCGCGGCTTTCCATCTGGTCTTAACGATGGCGTGTGATTAAGGGGAATTATAAATCTGTCAGAAAACAATTAGCCCTCACAGGCCTCTTCTGTGTTTTCACAGTGGACCATACTGCGGGGGACAGCTGCAGGGTGATCGGCCCCACTCCCGTGTGAGGCCACTTAGGATTCATTTCAGCAACTTTCAGGTCAGGACCCCACCAGGAGGACTTGCACACACCGGCATCCCCCCATTCCCCGCAGCCTGTGAAGACAGGAGGGAGGATGCCCCCTTTGCTGCCCTTTCCTCTCTGTCTTAGTCCCAGGGTATTGTGTATTTTGTAGAATCTCAGCCTCCAAGAAATACACATCTATTTGGGGACACATCACACACTCATGCACACACATGTGTTTTATGCCTTGAATAGTTAGACATAAAGTAGGTTAAACAAATAGCTGGACTGAAGACCATCAAGGGCTAACAATATCACCAAATAGTATGAAATGAAAGGGAAAAATGGTCAAAATGCCTGGTTTCCTTAGAAAATTTTATAGAGAAAATGGAACTTGAGATAAACTCCCAAGAAGACCTAGAAATTGGGTAAGTGGACAAGAAGGGGCCGGATAAAATAGCATGGATTTCCAAGGCCCGATAAAATAGCATGGATTTCCAAGGCCCACGGCCAGCTCTCATGGTAACACCCTCTCCTGTGGTGGAAGACAGTGTTGAAGAGACCATAGACTGTTGGCCTGTTGTCTGCTTTGTCACCTCCATGAGGAGAAAACCGGGAGCCCTTCTTATTTCTTGAGCAGTTGCTATCTATCAAAGTCACCTGCGCCCAAGGCCTGGCAAGCATGTGCCGTGCCGTGAACCTGCACAGGACTCGCGCTCAGCAAGACTGCACATGGTTTAAAGCTCTGCAGTGCCTGTCCTGAGATTCTTAACCATTTGTGACAAGGACCCTGGGAATTATGTGGCCCGTCTTACCTGCAGCCCCATTCTTCACACGCTTTGGTTAGATGGACAGTCTCTGTTCTCACACACTTCAAAGCATGTGTGTGCAGGACATGCACACTGATGTCTGGCAGAGAAAGAGGGAGAGAGAGGCGTGTGTGTGACGTGTGGGATGTGTGTTCATGAGTGTGTGATGTGTGCGATGTGTGTGCATGAGTGTGTGATGTGTGTGATGTGAGGGATGAGTGTGTGATGTGGGGGATGTGTGTGCACAAGTGTGTGATGTGGGGGGTGTGCGTGAGTGTGTGATATGAGGGATGTGTGCACAAATGTCTGATGTGAGGGATGTGTGTGTGTCAGTGTGTGATGTGTTGGATGTGTGTGCACGAGTGTGTGATGTGAGGGATGTGTGTGCATGAGTGTGTGATGTGTGGGATGTGTGTGCGTCAGTGTGTGATGTGGGGGGAGGCTTGTCTGTGGGGTGCCTGAGCGGTAGTCACTTGTCCTGCCCCCATACACACTGCATGTTAGAGCCCTATAATCCCTTCCCCATTCCTTTCCTCTGTGCCTTGTGACTCCTGGGAAGCCCTTGATTTCATTCAGCTTCCCTGATGGCGTTCCGTAATAGCTTTTCAATAATCCTATCACCTTTAAAAATTGCTGGAAAAGATTGATCTTGGACAACGTGGTCAGACAAAACGATTTCCTGATCCCCTTCCTCCCCCTCTGCCCTTCGGTCCCACTGTTTGTGATGTTGGGAAATTTTCTTAATTTCTCTTAGTCTTTGCTGTGAAATTGGGATAACATATCTTGGGGGTCTTACAATGACCTTGAGAGAATGAGGTATTTAAATGGACTTAGCTCAGTGGCCGGCACGAGGGACCTGCTCTTCTACAGCTGTTCCCCATTTCCTCCCTCTCTTCCTCTTCCTTTCCTCTTTTTCTTCCTTCCTCCCTTCCTCCTTCCCTTTTTTCTTTTTCTTCTATGCAAATACGTTGAGGCCAGGGCATTCTGATGATTGGTTTTCCTCAGGAATCTTTCTCAGTTGGGAGGGGGTAACTGGAGGTAGGCAACACATATAATGAGGAAAGGAAGATACTCACAATCAGAACCGGAAGTGAGACTTTCATTGGAATCACTTCAGTGCTGGAAGCAAGTGAGCAGGGGCTCTCCTGCCAAAGGACGGCAACCACCACACACAACTTCTTTAAGACATAAAAATTACAGAATTTTTCTTAACAAGTTTCAATCTAAGACCTTTGACATTCATTTCCTTATTGTTAGCAAGAAATCAGGGTTCTCCAGGCGATCCAGGAGAAAGAACCCTGGGGCTCGGTGGGGAGGACCGGAGTTCACTAGCAGGTGTCAGAAGGGCTTTGTCTAAGTGGACAGCTAGGGTCTGCACTCGAAAGGAATTATGGTATTTGTCCCAGAAAACATTGATAAGTTGTTAATTTCTTGACTGTCTTGTCATTGTTTGTCATATCATAGAGGGATAAATTTCTTTACCAATAGACAGGTTGAGACAAATGCATCCATCGTTGGCTTTAGTTCTTTCCCCACCTCATCTCTTGAATTCAAAATCCCTGTTTATGTTTTCTGACTACTTATCTTTCCCCAATTTGGATTAGTCTCTGATTTGATCTCCTCAAGCTTGGCCCACGGGCCTTCTTCCAAATTTAAAAGCAAGGACTCCTAAGTCTTTCTCTCTCTCTCTTTTTTTAAGTGCCATTCCTTAAGTTTTGTTCATTTCTGATCCTGAAGCAAGGGTTGACGTAGGAGAGTCTGAATCTGGAACTTTACCTGGGACACGAGGGGTGCTTAATTAAGATGGAAGCAGGAATTTCTGAAGGATCCCTTTTTATTTGGTTTCAGGAGAAAGCAGGACTAGAGACTAACAGGAGAAGCTTGGGATGGCAAAGATGTTGCCTTCCTGTAAAAGATCCGGGGACAATTCTTACCGTTTAAGAGGATCTTTACCTTGCCCATTACCAGTAAAGGCTCCAGAAGGGAACACAGTGGGAAGAGGCAGCTCCACATTGACCTTGGATGAAAAAGCTGGGCGAAGGGGCACAGGGTAGACTGAGGCAGACACGTGCTGGAAGGACGGAAGACTTTCCTGCCTAGACTGAATGCGTTTCACTGGGCCTTATGGAGACGGAAATGGTCCTCACCAATCTGACATCTGTTCTCATCTCTTGCTTCTTCATTTGAAATAACACACCAGCAGAGCCTTTCAGTCTAAATCTTCCATCCCTCACTACCGCACAGCAACCACATCAACGCTGCTGCCGCTCATCCTGATGAACAGGGATCGCACCGAAATATCCCGCATCTGCATTCAACGTTAATTGATAAGAAACAACAGCAAACTGTGAACACAGCAAGATCCATGTGGCCTCACATGTTATGATTAAAATCCTGACAATTTTGCTTGCACTCTGAGTACAATAGAGTATCTATCTAGAGCAGCTTCCTTCTGGAGGAGGAGGTTCAAGCCTACTTATAAACAGACAAGGGAGTGTATGACCGAGGGAATCAAACCACAGCCTACCAGCATGCAAGAGATTTTAAAAGCACCTCCGTTGGAAGTTTTCCTTCAAAACCCATCAGAAGTAAAATTCATTAAAATTTCGACCCACCTTTCAGAAATAACATTGCTTCACTCATAGGGAACAATATTAGAGAGATACTACAATCAATCTATGCATCCTCCTAAGCTCTTAATGTGTGTTTTCTAAAATTTTAAAAAGGAGAATTAAGGGCCTACTTACTATTCAGGGAGTAATAGGAGAAAAGACAACGTTCTTATACTTTTGAAATAAATCATAATACCAGATGGAGCATTTCCCTGTTTGAATTAAATTGACTCTGACAGCAAGTGCCATTTTTTGGATTAAAGAAACTTCGGAATTCCTACCTCCGCCTTTCACTGCTTCCCTAGGGACTAGATTCGGATTGACTCAGGTATGTTGTCCATCCATTAGTTCTGGTGGTGTTGAGTGACAGCCTCAGCCTGGCTTTTAAAAAGACCCTTACCTCCTAAGCTCTCCTTGCCTGGGAGTTCTTACTTCATTAACTTTTGTCAGTATGCCCATTATCCATGGTATCACACCACAGCCTGCAAGGACAAATCTCCATTGCTCAGTTTTATATTCACTACTGCATAGAAAGCAAATGATCTGCATTAAATGCCATCTCCATCAAAGAATACACTTGATCCTGCCTAAGACAGGAGTTCTATTGTCAGAAGTTAGATTGCATCCCAATCTAATCTGGAAATATTCTGTTCTGCAAGTTTTCTTCTTTTTAAAAATATTGCATTCACTTCAAGAAACTCATGTTGAACAGTGATAGGGGATAATGTAATACCAGACAGGAAAGGAGAGTTTTCTGGTGACGGAGGGTATTTTGAAGGGTATGATTCAAAGCCTGCTTCAGTACCACGACCTCACCATCTCAGAAGCCAGGGAATAAGAATTAAGGTGCCTAAATAAAGTGATGGCCTACATTAGTGCTATTAACGCAATTGACTGAAAAATCCATTCAATTAATCTACCCTGGATATCAAACTGAAAATAAATAATGAGTCTAGGGAGTCTAATGTGGTCACTGAATTGGTTACCAATTGAATCAAACTAATTACATGTGCATCTGCTTCTTCCCTTTGGGTGTGGGCGGGAATGCCTGTGCACGTGTGTGTTCCTTAGCTTTTATTTCATATGTGGAATGTGTGGAATGATGGGCAGAACTGCAAAAGAGAAGATTACATGTGTAAAACACCGCAGTTTTCATAAAAAAGGCTACAAATTGCTTTCAAATAGGAGTTTGAGATTGTCTAACTAAATCAATCATGTTAAAAATTAAGCCACACTTTCCATTGTTGGGGGAGAATCTGAGGGGAACATTGATTTGGACCTGTTGCTTTCTCTGGCTTCCCTTTTACTAACCTTTAGATATTAAGTATTTAAAATTAATTCGCTAAAAATGTAATGTTTGATTTTATAAGTCCAATGAATAGTCAATATTTATAACTTTTTTACTTCAAGTGAGAAATCAGATATGTGCTTCTATATGGTTACTGACTGTATTAATGCAGTGACCATGTTGTCAGCTAGAGCAACACATTAAAGTCTCCCTGGGAAAGCTGACCATCTTTCCTGCTCAAGGCCAGCACCTAAACTAAACGTGGGAGAACTGTCCCCCAGCGAGCCTTTTGGAAGTTTATGTACTTATTTGCCCTCCTTGGTAGGCAATCCCTTCTGATACCTCCTCTGGAGGAAGTCCAGATTCTTGCTTCCCAAAGCAGATTGCATCTGGATTGTCTCCTGTGTGGCTCTGGCGCCTGGGGAGGCCACTGCCTTGACCTCTGAGGGGGCTGTAGGCTTTGAAGGGTGACCCAGCATCTGGGCTGTCTCAGAGACCCAGCAGGCCTAAGGACTGAAGTCGCCTTTCACTAATGAACATAAATTGAGCTTTAACATAACTTCCCTTTTGTTAATTAATGTGTACCAATACATGTATCTTTGGAAGAATGCAAATTGAGGAATAATCTTGTTATTGTGCATCTTGTATGAGTCCAGGAATGTTAAAAGTTCTTTAAAACTTTCGCCAATGTTCTTGCTTGACCTGTTTTCATGGAGGATGTCAACACAGACAAGGAATGTATATGTGTGCATGTACATGTAATTAATATGTCAAAGGGCACAGAAACACATACACCACCCTAAACTCTTCTGTAATGAGATACTAAGCTGTCAGTTTATCTTTCTACAACCTAAATATACAAATAGGCAGGAGGATATGACTTCTCAACAGTCATAAATGGCATTGTTTTATCCCCAGAACCTAGGAGCTAGGACACTGTCTTCTGGAACACAGTAAGTGCTTGATAAATTTTTAAATCAAATTCTTACTTAAATAATTTTTTAAAACAACATAAATTCTGATACGTACATTTATGGGTCTCTGTATATAGTAGGTACATATATGTCGAAGTCTTCAAATCAGGTAAATTTGGGGGCACATTGAGCTTGAAAGGATCCCCATTTGCAGTGGCAAGCAGCCATCGTAGCATGGATGGAAGCATTAGTTTGTTTGTTTTTTTCAATTTTGTTTTTGTTGCTTGCTTTGGTTTAGGTCTTTATTTCAGTGTTTAAAGCATGGCATTTTCTTTATTACTCATTTATTTAATTATATATATATATATATATATATATATATATGTATATATATATATATATTGAGACAGAGTGTCAGTTTGTTGCCCACAGTAGAGTTTCGTAGAGTCACAGATCACAGTAACCTCAACCTCTTGGACTCAAGCAATTCTCTTGCCTCAGCCTCCCAAGTAGCTGGGACTATAGGCACCCACCACACTGCCTGGCTAGTTTTTAGAGATGGGGTTTCACTCTTGCTCAGGCTCATCTCAAACTCCTGAGCTCAAGCAATCCACCTGCCTCAGTTTCCAAGAGTACTGGGATTACAGGCATGAGCCACCGTACTTGGCCTTCCTGGAATTTTCCTAAAATGTTTAAAAGAATTCTGAAGTGGAAAGCCTTGTACTGTGGAATAGTGAATGAACTAGCAGTTAGTTGACTCCATGTCCCTAAGCGGTGATGATGGAGTATTGACCCAAGCGAGGCCCATCAATGGTCTTTCTCAAAGCGAGGGGAGAGAAAGAGAGAGAGAGAGAGGTTTGACCTAAAAGGTACTGGCCTAAAGACCTGAGAGAGACCTCCTGCCTGCAGCCTGTGAGCTGAGGAAGCAGAGGAAGTCAGTCACAGAAAGAAGGAAAAAGGAAACAGATCTAATGAGCAACAGATAAAGCATTGGATCCCTTTCCAGGCCCTGTTTCTGGCGTTTACATTATTGTCCTGCTCCTTTACATTAAAAGAATTTCCAATAATTTTGCTGAAGATCATATCTGTTAATTATAAGGAAAGGAGTTAGAAGTTAGTTAATTCACACGTGTGTGTGCACACACACAGCATTTTCAAAAGGAATTTGAAATGTCAGTATCACAGATTAAAAAGTACAATTAAAAATAAAAAATGCAATTAAAATTTAAAAATAGGAGAGTTGAATAATATGAAAGCCTGACAATGAATTATATTATCACACCAGAAACATTCTCAGCAATCATCCCTGAGCTTGCTGGAAGTCAAAACAAAGAAGAAAACTGTCTGCAGAGTCTCCAATGTTAATTGAAAGTAAGCACCATAATTTAGCACAGAAGGGCAAAAATGTAAAATTTGAAGGAAGTATGTGGTTATTATTACAAATAACCCTAGGTAACTGGATGAATGATGTTATTCATAGTACATATAGCATACGTGTACAGAAATATTAAATATATGCACACACATCTTACAGTCACAAGGCAGCTCCCAGTGTCTTTGCATTGGCTGACACTTCAAGGGAAATATTTTTCCCTGGAATCTAAATAGTTAATTCATTCACTTTACTTAAGTCTTTGTTCAAAAGCCATCTTTTCTTACTAGAAAAGGCAATTCTAATTGATATAAGCTTCTTGCTGCAAAAAAAGCACTATGAAATTTTCAAAGTATACCCAAATCCAGTTATTTCTGGCCACTTTTGCCTCCGTCTGGATTTCCCCAGTAAGATTACAACTCTTCCCCACATTCCTGATCCATGTTACGCTAATGCTTCCTTTTCCTTTAGGACTTTTCACTTCCATGACAATATATATCAGTTACTTATTTGATGTGTTTGTTGTTTGCTTGTTGCCTCCACAATAGTATTCTGTTTCCTGATCTACCCTCAATGCCCAGAAGAATGCCTGGAACAAAATAGAGTCTCAATAATTATTACTTGAATCAATGGATAAAAGTGAGAGTGGAGAACCAAGTATAAAATGTAGGGAGTGAGTTGGTTGGCACTAAAATAACTTAAGAAAACCAAAGGTGTTTCCTTTTACTGGCAATAACTAATAAGAAAACATTTTTTAAAATAGTTTTTATAAAAGCCACAAAATTGTAGGGAATTAGCTTAATGAAGCATCTAAAAGATTTCCATAAATAAAATTTCAACCCAGAAAAAAAGGACAACAAAGAACATCTTAACAGAAATATTAGCATCAATGATTTTTCTAAATTAATGTTAACTGAATGCAATACAAATTGTACTTGAATACTTTTTAAAAATGAGTAATTGATAGTAAAATATATATATGATCATAAGAGAAGCCTTCAAAAGGAGATTATCAAAACCTGCCCTACCAAATATTAAGCTATACTTCAAAAACATAGTTCAGAGTGAAAGAAAAATACTACTGTAATTTTGCCAGAGCAGTAGATCACCAGATCAATGTTATAGGACAGAAACCTTAGACTAGACTCTTAATTTGCATTAAGTTGGCACCACAAATTAACGGGCAAAGACAGACTGTTTAGAAAATGAAGTTTGGGAAACTGATTTATTATATGAAAAATAATAAAACTTTATTTCTACCTAACACAACACATAATATGAACTCCAAATAGATTAAACCCCAAAGTGAAAGAAAAAACTACCTATTTAGTAGAAAAAAATTAGAGAATATCTCTGTGATCTCAGGGGAGTGAAAGACTTCTTAAAACTTTAACAGTCAACATCATTAAAAAAGTAAAAGAATGTGATTACATAAAAAAATAAGAATTTCTGGTTAATGAAGAATTACCTGAGTAAACCAAATGTAGAAGATATTTGTGATATCTAAAACTGACAAAAGACTAGTAACTAGAATAAGACAAAAGTATCTCTGTAACAATCAGAAAGCACAAGATCCACCAAGAAAAATGGGCAAAGACCTAAACAGGACATTACAGAAGAGTCAACATGAAAGATTGCCAATATCTGAAGACATTCCCAAACTTGTTAGTCAGAGAGAAATGCAAGTTAAAACAATGTATCCCTTTGACTCAGTCACCAATGATAAATTGAGTCATGTTGACATTTAATATTATGTATCCCCTGATATGACAGGACCAGAAGGAAATCTTGTCTCTGTTTAGTCTTCCCAAATTCCAAAAGCTAAATAAAATGAGGAGAAAACATCAAAGAAGCCTAAATCCAGGGCATTCTACAAAATGCCTGCTCAGCACTCTTCAAAATAACAAGGTCATGAAAAAACAAGAAAAGACTATGACGCCACAGCACTCAGCCCAGGGGGACAAGGTCTCAAAAAAAGAGAAAAGACTGACCAACTATCCTAGATAGGAGGTGACTAAGGGGACATGGTAACTAAATGCAGTGTAGTATTCTGGGGTGAATCCTGACATAGCAATAAAGCATGAGTGGAAAAATGTGAACACTAAATAAAATCTGTAGTTTAGTTAAGATCATTGTGCCAATTTTGATCTCTTAGTTTTGACAAATATACTGTGATTGTGTTAACATTAGATGAAGGTAGATGACGGTTACGTAGGAACTTTCTGTATTATCTTGGCAACTTTTGTGTAAGTCTAAAATTATCCTCAAATATAAAACATTTGTAAAAAAATTAAAAAAAAAAACTGGTAGTGATGGCTCACAACGGTAATCCTAGCACTTTGAGAGACCTAGGCAGGTGAAATGCTTGAGCTCAGGGACATTGTCTAAAAAAAAATAAAAAAAAATCCTGAATTTCATTTTACATGTATTAAACTGACTAAATTAGAACATTGGAAAATGCAAAGTGTTGGAGAAAATGTGTAAATATAAAAACCTTTATACAGGTGGAACTGTAGCCTGGTGCAGGCATTCTGAAGAGGAATAGGTAATATACTATTAGCTAACAATTTCTCTCCTGAATATCTATCACAAAGAAATTGTCACACCAAGGACTAGATGTGATATTCACATATTTGTGTGTGCATATGTGTGTGTATGTGAATTCACATATACCATGACATACCAGTGTTGCTGATAGTGGTGAGTGCCCATCTTGGGAGAACTACCGAGCATACAAAGTGCAGTGGGGTCACATCAAAGAGTTGCATGCAGCATTAGGAGTAGCATGCAACACCAGGAGTAGCATGCAGCATCAGGAGTAGCGGGCAAATTGCCTTCAAAGCAGCACGATAGATGTTGCTAAATGAAAGTAGAAACAATCTGAAATATAATATAGTTTTACTACATCTATAATGCAGCATACAAAATATTACATATTTTACAAGAGCATATAGAATTCAAATTCTATATAATTAAGCACATTAGAATGATCGCCATGACACTCACACATTGGACGGAAGAGGAACACACCTGATTAAGGAGACATTTTTAAGTGAGCAAATAATTTTCGGTCTATTTATGCAAAGAAAATATAATTTATGAATGTTTTGGTTTATCTTCATTGTGTTTTTTATTAAGAAACGTTTCCTATTCAGCTATAGTGTACATGCTAGGTAGCTCCTTCCCGAGGTATTTATTGTTGGTCTGTGGACAGCTATAAAGCACAATCCAAAAATCCATCCAAACATAATTCTATTGTTATCTTGAAGTCAAGATGAAAGAAATGCTAATTAAATTTATTTAACCACTGAAAAGTTAACTGCATTCCTTTTTGTTTTAATTAACTTCATATAGGATCCTAATCTGTATAATGTTAAACTTTTCTTTGTTTTTATTATTTAGCATAATTTTTAAAACCTGAGTTGCTTCTCTACAAGCATGTCATTTGCACAGGTTGCCATTTCAGTAGTTCAACAGTAATTAATGGTTAACATAATTAACCTAAAGACATATGATTATAGGATTTTCAACCTGTAATTACATTGCCTAATTAGGAAATTACGATGCAGAATGAAATAATTATGAAAGGTGATGACTTTAAATAAAATCTATCCTAAAGTATTCTTTGTTTACATAGAAGAGCGTGTGATTAGCAAAATTATACAGTATTCTGCTCTTCACAGTCACATACTTCTGAAGGAAAGCCAATTCCCCTCCGACTTTTCCTTTCCATGGTTAGGAAGAATTCACTCTCTCCAAGAAGATGGATGACAATCAATCCCATTCTTAATTCACTTTTTCACAAGAACTGGCAGAGAGTATAAATGGGAAAGAAGAACATGGCTTGTCAGAAAGTAACATCGCAGTTTCAGTAGACTTGCGCCTACCTTTTTGTTTTGATTCCATGAGTCAACACGTTAACTCATATTATCGAGTATGAAGAAAAAGAGAGTAATTTAATATTTATCATTTCCCTTAGCCTCTATGGGAAGGAGCTTCTCAATTCCCTACTTCTTCCCTTTATCAGGGAACATCCATGCCATATGCTCCCAGCGAAAGTCATGACCATGTTCCCCAGCCCAGCCTGGACTTCCACACAGAGGCCACAGGGAGCTCTATTCCACAAGCTTATCAACTTGCATTCAGCTAACAGTAGTGTCTGTCTCACTGGTTTGCTTGAGAATCAAATAAGGAGGTATTTATAAAGTGCTTTAATACTGTAAAGGCTATAAAATCTAAGGGTTTGGGGTTGTTTTCATTAAAATCCACAGCCACCATATGATGAGATTAAGTGCATTTCAATCCAAGTTTTCTTCTGAACCATTGACATTTTCCCAGAGAAATGTTTGCTTTGTTGAAATGTCCCTCCTCCCACATGCACCCACCTGGGGAAATTGCTTATTTCCTTCTCTGTGTCCTCCTAACATATTGTTTATTTTTCATTTTGCATTATAGCCCCTTGTAAAGGCGTAGGCCTTCCTCACTATGTTGTGGGCAGACACACATTATTTCTATCTTCTGCAGCACCTGTTACTTGGAAAGTGTCTAATATCTATTGGTTGAATAGGTAAATGAATGAGTAAATAATGAAATAATTTTTCCTCTTAGCAAATTTACAACTAGAGTCATCCTGAAGTCCTAAAGTAATGAGAATTATATTAGGATCTAGGTTTGGGGCCATGGCTCATGCCTATAATCCTAGCACTCTGGGAGGCTGAGGCAGGTGGATTGTCTGAGCTCAGGAATTCAAGATCAGCATGAGCAAGAGTGAGACCCTGTCTCTTCTAAAAATAGGAAAAACTGAGGCAACAGGATTGCTTGAGCCCAAGAGTTTGAGGTTGTTGTGAGCTAGGATACCACGGCACTCTAGCCAGTGTGGCAGAGTAAGACTCTGTCTCAAAACAAAACAAACAAACAAAAAAATTAAGATCTAAACAAAAGGTAATCCTGCTGCACAATGTAAACTTTCCCATTTTAGGGGAAATAATTTTTGAAATTTCAAGTAAACTGTATTTCACGATCATAATACAAATATGACCACAGCATCACTATTCCAAATAAAATTATAAATAAAGGGCTTCATAGAAAATAAACATATCCCATTGGTTTTATTTTACCTTTGGAGGAAATTAATAAAAGGTGTCATTACTGTATTTATTCTCTCTGGCACATCTATTTTTGAGTAATCTACAGTGGCACAGAAAATATTTGGGGACGACTCAGATGGTAATGGGTTGCAGTTGCTACTCTCTGTGACAAGCAGCACAGATCTCAAGCATCTGACGGTTGTGGAAATTGTTAAGTAAGGATCAGATGATTATCCAGCAGGAGGCAAGTCCAGCTCGGAGAGTCACTGAAATCATCTTTAGTCACTTTTTAAAATGTCATTTACAGTCCTTGAGACTTAATTCTGATAATACCAACATAATTTAGTCCCAAACACTGAAAAGTGAATTCTGTTTCTTATCTCTTAATTTCTGGTATATTTCTTTCAAAATTTCTGTAGAGAAATAGCTGCTCCCATCTTAACTGAAGGATGTCTTCTTCAAAATAGAACCTCCTTCTGTCAATGCATTTTCTAGTTTTGCCATAATTTGGGTGCCATTTATAGCTAAGCAAAATCTTTGTCTTATCATCCTTTATTATAAGATTATTAAATGCGCTTAGTGCCTGTGGTCCCAGCTACTTGGGAGGCTGAGGCAGGAGATTTGCTTGAGCCTAAGAGTTGGAGGTTGCTGTGAGCTGTGATGCCACAGCACTCTACCCAGGGGGATAGCTTGAGGCTCTGTCTCAAAAAAAAAAAAAAAGATTATTAAATAAACACACAACAGAAAAATAAACTCTGTGGGCAGATGTTATGGCTCAGTGCTGCTGTCTAAAGGCTACATCCTCAAAAGCCCCCCGAGCGTGAGAATTATAGGCGTGAGCTGGGCATGGTGGTTTATACCTGTAATCCTAGTAGTCTGGGAGGCTGAGCAGGGTGAATTGCCTGAGCTCAGGAGTTTGAGACCAGCAGGAGCAAGAGTGAGATCCCATCTCTATTAAAAATAGGAAAAACTGAAGCAACAGGATTGTTTGAGCCCAAGAGTTTGAGGTTGCTGTGAGCTATGACACTGCGGCACTCTACCTAAGGCAATAAAGTGGAACACTGTCTCAAAAAAAAAAAAAAAAATGCTACATCCTCAGAATCATTCCACATGGCACCCATTGTAACTTCAGCAACAAAGCCCAACAATGTTGACTTAGGGAAAACAGACCGTGAAAATTATGACTACTTTTGAATTTCTGCAAAATCAGCAAGTTAAAAGACTAACAATGTCTTTCAGTAGTTACACATGTAAATACGGTTAGCCTTGGGTGAAACTGCCACATCAAACTTTGCTTTATCAAGAAATTTAGGGGTTTGTATCCAAAACAACTCCTCTGGGAAAGATAAGGGATAATCGTCCATTCAGCAGACTGCCAGTTATCTGGGACAAGTCTGGGGGAGAGGAGACATAATCTGAAAAATTGTCCTTCCAGATGGTTTGCAGAAATTACTGTTAGCTGCTAGTTTGAAATAAATATTTATTGGCTTACACATTCAAGATAAGACTGCTGACTTACATGGATTTTGCCAGATAAGTCAGTTCTTAAAATTGTGCAGGTTAGAATCAAGGATAATCCATGATATGTGTGTGTGTGTGTGTGTGTGTGTGTGTGTGTAATAAAGAAGACTTCTGTGCAATGTTGCCATGATCTACCAGCCAGGACAATGACATTTGAAATATTCTTTTAAGATCATCTTTGATTTGACATCATAACTAGATTGAAACACGCATGTAATAAAAATGAACTAAACAAACTCTTCTTTAAATACATTGAGGACTAATTTGATCAGATTTTTTGATAAGAAGATAATATCTCAGGAAGAAAAATCTATTCCAAGCACCAGGTTTCTTGAGAGAAGTTTTACGCCTTATCTTTGTATCCCTTACAATAACCAGTATAGAGCCAGGTATGCAGTATCTGGTGATTTCAGTCAAATTGCTGTGTAGTGTGAACTGTATCAGAAGGAATTCGGTATCGTTGAATCCCTAAAAGAATGTAAGACAGAAGTGCTTTCTGTATAGTGCTTATTATCTTATTTGGGGACCAAGCTCATAAATACGAAATTGTTAAATAATAACAAATAAGAATGTAATGCCATAAAAGAGGAGTCTATACAGGTTATACCCATAGAATTAAATTAGAAAAATACCGGATGATGTGTGATTAGGCATATAAATATAAGAGAAAGACCAGAAAAACATAAGTCTTAAAGCTACCAGACAGCATCCAAAAAACAGAATTGGGTAAAGTTTGCTGGCGGGAAAGTTTTGCTACAGAGGCTGAAGGCCAAGTCTTCCTTGAGTGCAAGTGATTGGAAAGAGAAATCACCCATCAAACTGCTCTTTCACTGTTGAAGGACTGATTTCCTTATTTGTTTTTAATGAATGAACACACAGCAGCCATGTTGAAATGTCGAGGACAATGCCAAACTCTGCGGCAGCCTTATCTTGCTGCTGACCATGACTTTTGGAAGCAGGACAGGGTGGCATCAATCACAAGCATGTTCTTGTTAGAGCCATCTTCAGACCTTTATCGCTTCCACTGCCTCTATCTAAAATTTCCTCTGAGGTCTTCACTGCAGAGAGAGCGAACCATGGGCAGAGCCACCACAAAAGCAAAGCTTTAGCTCAATCCCCACAGCCCTGCGGTGCTAATGATGCCTTTCATATACCCTGAGTTTCTCAAAGCAAGAGAACATCTGTTAGCTAGGTTTTTTTGACATTTTGCTGCTGCTTCTTGTAACTGCTTCCCTCACCCCAACCCTCAGAGCTAAGGATATAATTCACACTCACGGTTTGTTAAAATAAAAAGCAGGGAAGTGACAAAGATACATATGTAACCAGGAAGGAGAGGGAAGGCTCCATTCAAGGCCTTCTCCTCCGGCCTACCTGAAGCTTATTCCTGTAGCAGGTGCTACGTGTCACACTGAGTTGTCAGAAGTCATTTGCCTACGTGTCGTGCTCAGCACAATGTATAGTTTACATTCGACATATGTCCCTTGAATTAATTCAAATTATTACTGTCTTCTAAACATCTAATATAATTTGATGCTGTAAATTATTATTCCAGTTCTGGGATAGAAATAAGCAAACTGATGTAGGTCAGTGAAACTAAGAAATGGTATTTAAAACCAGCATAAATCAAGTGCCCTAAAGTAAGTGGCAGCACACTTTCCTTCCCTGAGAGTCAGGGAAGGAAAACATAGTCAAACCACAGGTGGTTTGCTTGGCTCAAAATGTTTCAACGACACTTAGCAGCCTTCTGCAAACTTTCCCCTCCCCATTGATTTATACCAGTTTACACACTGATGTAACTTCTTGGCCTCTTGAGGTGTTTGAATTGTGGCCTTCCTATTACAACTTGTTTTGATGCCATAAACATGATCAATCTACTTTTTTTCCCCCTCAAGTATTTTATCAAATGTCTTTAAATTTTGGTTAGTCTTGTAAATTTTTAAAAATATACAGTAGAATCTCCACAGTTGACCACCTCCCTACACTGACCACCTCCTTAAGTTGACCTTATTTTCATAGAGTAGACATGCACCACACGTACTCCACGTACTCAATGGGAGTTCCTTACGTTGCCCACCTCCGTATGTTGACCAGTTTGTTACAGTCCCCTGGGGCTCATTTGGCATTTCTAAATTAAAGCAACGCCCACACAGACACAAAGATATGAGAACTTGTATTAATAATGAATATGGTACATTTGCCTCTGCACATGGATTAAAGCATAGCACTTGATTGCATGTATAAGAAAATGTATAGGAAAATCTTTGTTTTGATTGTTAATATATTGAACACATGAACATTATTTTCATATTTAAATTGCTCCATAATTATTTTTTGTTTTTTTTTGTGGTTGTTCTTGTTTTGTTGCTCTTTGGCTTTCTTGAGGAATAATTTATATATAATAATTGCACACATTTAATGAATACTTTTTTTTTGAGACAGAGACTTACTTTGTTGCCCTGTGTAGAGTACCGTTGTGTCATAGCTCACAGCAACTTCAAACTCAAACGATCCTCTTGCCTCAACCTCACGAGTAGCTGGGACTACAGGTGCCTGCCACAGTTCCCGGCTATGGTTACAGAGAGGGGTCTTGCTCTTGCTCAGGCTGGTCCCCAACTCCTGAGGTCAAGCCATCTACCTGCTTCAGACTCCCAGAGTATTGGGATTACGGTGTGAGCCTCTGCACCCAGCCATTTAATGTATACATTTTGATGAGTTTCAGCATGTATATATATCCATGATACAATCACCACAACTAAGGTAAAACATATATTCATCCCCTTCAAAATGTCCTTGTTTTCTTTCTTTCTTTCTTTCTTTTTTTTTCTTTTTTTTTTTTTGCTTAGCTGCGTTTTGTTGTTGTTGTTTGAGTTTATTCTTTGGAAGAATACATTCCATGATCTCTACCCTCCTAACATATTTTAAATGAATAACATTGTGTTGCTTCATTGCTGACTGTAACAATGCTATTACACAGCAGATCTCTACAACTTATTCACCTTGCACAACAAAAACTTTACACCTATTGAAAAATAATTCCCCATGTCTCTCTCTACTATCTTATTCTCTGACAACCACTATTCTGTTCTCTACTTCTGTGTGTCACTACTTCACAGATATCATGAAGGTGAAATACACAGTTGTTGTTTTTTTGTGACTGACTTATTTAATTTAGCATAATGTCCTCCAGGCTAATCCAGGGTGTTGCAAATGGCAGGATTTCCTTCTTTTTTAAGGCTTAATAATGTTCTATTACATGTATAGACCACATTGTCTTTGTTCATCTATCAGTGAACATTTGGGTTTTTCTATATCTTGGCTATTGTGAATAATGTCACAATGAACATGGGGGTGCAGATATCTCTTTGAAGGCATACAGATGGCCATGAAAAGGTGCTTAACATCACTAATCACCTGGAAAATGCAAAGCCACAACTTGAGATATCCCCTCATACCTGTTAGGATAGGCATTATCAAGAAACAAAGATAACACTTGTTATCTTTGGAGGATATGGAGAATTTGGAACCCTTATATGCTATTGGTGGCAATGTAATTTAGTGCAGTCACTATAAAAACCAGTATGGAGGTGCCTCAAAAAATTAAAAATAAAACTATCATATGATCCAGGGATTCCATTTCTTGAATACATAGCTTCCTAATTCTTTAAGTACCATGAATTCTTGGGAGAAAAAAATAACCTCTCTAATCTGTTTTCTCTGCATGAAGTAATAATCCTTTGATCTTGGATCATGGATTTAAAGGCATCCTAAAATAACTAAAGAAATAGAAATGCAAATAATGGTAAAAAAGAAGTCCTTGAACTCTAAGAAACAAGTGTTCTTTTTTATGCAAAATATGAGAATGTAAATAAAGAGAATGTCACCAGTAGAATAGTGTTTGGATGATTAAAGCTTTCTCCATGCTGTGCCTCAGGGCTTAGGGGTACAGGTTAGTCCCTGATGATTATAACAAGAGGTGTGCAGAGTATCAAAGCTTCCCTACATTTTCTCCAAAGAGTTGGAATATGATAGATTTTGAGCAATACTCTATTTTCTCAGAGTTAAAATAAAGAAAAATATCCATAATTCCTATCACAAAACTGAATTTATGATTTACAATTTATCTTTTTATCTCACATTACTAAAGTAATACCAAGAAAGTGTTTTACTGCTTCAATTATAAACACGTACTTTTGGGGAAATGTTTGCTGTAACTTCAAAGGTGAAATAAATTCATATTTAAACATCACTTTGATTTGTAGAGTATTCCAAAGAGTTCAGATTAAAATCTGAAGAGAGATAAGGAAACAAGGAAAGCATATGCACTGACAAACAATGTCTGATGATTAAGTCCATGAAATTATTCCAGAAAAAGTGCCACATACCTCATTGCTGATTACCACTACAGTCACCTTCAAAGTACTTCCCTTGGGAAACTATGGCTGAAGCCAGCACCTAGTCTACCCTTCAAAACAATCGGAATTCTTTCTGTAATGGCCATCAGAGTTGTTGTCATATTTCCTTTGATAGCCTAAATGTCATCAAATGTTTTTCTTTCAATATTTCTTTCATCTTTGGATAAATAAAAAAGTCACTGGGGACCAGATCAGCTAAGTATGAAGGGTTATACAATACAGTTATTTGTTTAGTGGCTAAAAACTCCCTCACAGACAGTGCTGTATGGGCTGGTACATTGTTGTGATGCAAGAGCCATGAGTTGTTGGCCAATATTTTCAGTTACGATTTTCCTAACTATTTCTCTATTGATGTTTACTTGGTCTTTTAAGCTTCTCACAATCAACTGACAATTCTAATTCACACTTCAACAATTTTTTTGCAATGTTTCTGCCAATTCTGCTCATTACTGGCCACCCTAACTTTTCTTCATTACTGATGCTTTCTCTCCTCTCAGAAAAATGTTTAATTTATTTGTAAACTGCTGTTTTCTTCATGGATTATCCTCATAAACTTGGAATAGCCCATCCTTCTTTCTACTTTCATTCTTGCCAAGTTTAACAAGAAATTTGATGTTTGTTTGTTGCTCTAATTCAAGCTGTGACATTCTCAAAATGGCACATAAAAACACACCACAACAATAATGAAAGTTACTCAGAAAGACCCTGCCACACACTGACATGAACATAGTTGTGAGACCCTGATATATCAAGATTCTGAAAGCTTATCTTAATGCTTTTCCTAGGACGAGTTGTTTGTTCAATGCTGCCAACATAAGCCCATAGTGGTAAGTTCACAAACTTAATTCTCAGACCTTATAGTTATCTCTTTCAAATAACTTATGATGACTTTAACAGCCCATGTTCCTGGTTTAAAACAATACTTCCCTAAAGATATTGATGGAAATGATATTATCTAACATTTCTTATTTTAAAAAGGTTTTGGCAAATAGCAAGTGCTCAATAATTCCTAGTTACTATTGCTATATATCAGATATTAATAAATTTACATATACTAATTTATGTATTCCCCTCAAAAGCTCTAAAATGTAGGTATTATTACTAACTTACAAACCTGTATCTGAACATAGGCCAAGATCTTAACTACTCATGAAGCAGATTCAAATGGACGAAGTGCACTAAGACACCTTATTATTTTGGGTTACCAATCTAGTTAAATTTGTCAGTGCATCAAGTACATAAGGGTCATTGTTTGAAATAGATAAAAAGAAAACACTCATTTAGTTTATCTAATAATTACATGTCCTTTCAGAGCAAGGAATCCAATTAGGTTTGATTAAATTAACATATCAAAGGAATAGTTTTTGCTAAACATTGATGATTAAATATATCTTCCTCTATATAGAATGGAATTACATTTTATTGGAAGTAAAATAGATGAGATTGATCAAAATTACTTTCAAAGTATTTTGTCGTAGGAGACACATGAGAGCAGTTATAATTTTGTCATCTTCTATCTAATTATTTTTCACTCTCAAGACAGTATGCATACAAGAAATTTCTTAAATGTATGGCTAACTCTCAAATCAGTATTTTTAGCCCTGAATTTTTTTTCCTGGAATTTGACAACATGGTTTCCAGTTGTCTACTGGTAAACAAATTCAAGATACCCTCTTTTTTTCTTGATTTCTTCCCACTATTAATGATGCCCCATCATTTTCTTATCCTCTTGATATTAAAACTTTAAAGTCATGGTCTTTTTCAGTCTTCAAGGCTTTGTTCAGGCTACTATGTCTCTCTAGAATGTCCTTTCACCTTAACACATCTATAAAACCTCAACCATCCTTCTCGGGTTAACTCCTTCAGTCACATGTGAGACTTGGGACTGATATCTTTTCCTTGCAGTCTTCATCATATTTGAGTATTCCTTCTTATAGAAGCATGTATAAGGAGTTGTGATAAGGAACTCCAGAGAGACAATACACCTTGGGTTTATTTTCTGGCTCTATTACCTTCTAAGCTGTGTGACATTGAGAAAGTTAATTTATCTTTCTCAGTATAGTTTCACATGAAAAGGAAAAACTATAGTATGTACCTCATAATAAAGTTTGAAGAACTAAATTAAAGAATTCTTATAAAGCACGTCTAAGTGCTCAATAGTTAGCTTTCATTATTTTATTATATTCACAGTTGTCATCATTGCCATTACCATACTTGAAAATATGATATGGCTTATTGGAGGACCATCCAAAGGTCCTATCCTACCTAAAAAACCTCTCCTCTTCTTTTTCTACAAGCACCCTGGTGCATGACAGAATTGCATGTGGTGTCAGATAAGTGAATATGACTTACCAGCCTTAATGAGGATTCAACTCTAACAATAGATGTGACACTCAAGTTATCTTTAGGTATTATTTCCTCAGTGTTAGTTTCCATGAACAGCAGCACAAAATACATTATTTGCAGATGTGGGTGTCTAATTCATTTGTCATCCCTGTATTACTTAGCACAGTCTCTGTATGTAGTTGTTCTCTACACATAAGTGATGAGTATAGCTAAATAGGTCAGAATTATATATGACAGCATCATTCAAAAACCTACAATGCTGGATACATTTTGGCAATGACCTCTGCCTTAATTTTCTACTGGGCTCTGACTCTCCTGATGCAATACATTTTTAACCTCTCCAAATTACAAATATTCATTTTGTTCTTTTATTCCTTCAATCAACTACTATATGTAAGCATAAACTCTGTTACAGGTTGTTTCCTTAGGATTCTAAAAATAGAGATGAAATCATTGTCTAGGACCTTGCTGCCCAGTGTAACTGCAGCATTAGCAGCACCTGAGTTTGTTAAAACTACAGACTTTCTAAACCTGGCCCTGATCCAGGCCTCCTGAATCATAACCTGCCACTTAACAAGGTCCCCAGATGTTTCATGTACACATTACATTCAAAGAAGCACTGGCTGCATGTAAGAATCTATAAGAATCACTTGTGTTTATAAATATACAGATGCCTGCAATCAAAGTGGACAGCCAATGATATTGAGATCCTAAACAATTTTATGATAATTTAAGAAGGCCTTTGTAATGTAAAGTTGAGCTTTTATAGAAATGAGCTTTGCAAGGCACATTTAACTTTGCTACAGAAAACATTTTAATAATGTGACAACTGTAATTACATATCATAACCCTCCATGGTAAAGAAGCAAAAGGTACTGAGCTTGTATGACGTTGTTTGCACTGGGCCTTCCATTGTATTCTTGGGAAATTATATCAACCAATGTTGTTTTGTTTTAAAAGAAATGCCTTTCATAAATTTTAATGACGACAAATTCTAGATGGAGAAATAAAAGATATTTGTGAGAACCAGAGATATAAAACCTTCCTCCATCCCAAAGGATTAAATCACAGTTACACTTCCATTAGAAGTCAGGCATTTCTGTCACCTGGAAGAATGTGACAGGAAGCCAGGGGTTCTATACAAAATGACTGTCAAGAGTCCCAGCTCACCAGGTGAGCCATGTTGGGGCAAAAGCAAGTAACTGGAATCTGCATATTCAAATTGAAAGCCAGGAATCCAGAGAGCTGAATTATGGCTAGGGCTGAGTTTGAGGAAAAACCAAGATGAGCCCCCCAGCAGCCCAAATCCAAAGGAACTTATAGGTGGAAAAGAATGTCAGTTGGGGACAGCAGGTTGAAGTAGCACCAAGTGTCAAAGACACCAGAGGCAAATTGGGCTTCACGTGCTAACCCAAAATCCCACCTGAGAAAGAAACCTGGGGCATCTCAGCTGGTCCTGTGGAACTACCACTTGCTTTTAGTATAGCTAAAGAGTTTCTAAGGCACATTATATCAATGACAAAAGCATTATGATGTGTTCTAATGAAACATCATTGTAATTATTGCAGTAAGATCAGCTGAAGGGAAAAGTTCTCTCCTGTGCCTTCTCAAAGTTTAATGATGTCCTGTGATCTGCTGTGGAATGAGCTTTGCAAGGCACTTTGGGTGCCCAGAGATGACCGTTTCTTCTATATTTAAAATTTATGATAGGAAAGTTTCCTCAGTGTGTTTCTTATGTGGCATTTCCTGGATTAAGGGTCATGAAATAAAATCACCAATAAATTAGGGAAAACATAAAACACCACTGGGTACTGCGAAAATGGCCTGGGTCCAAGAACACCAGGTTAAAAAGCAGGCACTTTGCACTCCTTAAAACCTCCTAAGTTTTCAACACTTTTTTTTTTTTGCACTTCTTTAAGTAAAACCTTTAGATATCCATCTTAGCGAGAACTTTCTGTCCCCTTGGGTCTTCTGGTTTCCTTATTTATATATTGATTTAAGAGCTGCCCCAAACAGGCTGACTACATGACAGGGAGAATGCCTTTTCAACTAACTTAACAGGGCACCAGCACGGCTGCATCATAACCACGCAGCATTCACATAGAAACCTGCTGCCCATGTGAATAGCTGAGGTGTAAACGGCTTATAAAAATCTTTTTACAGACTTCATATTCATGAAAGAACAGTGTGGAATTGTCTATCAGTGCTCTATGCTAGAAAGATAAACATTGCTATTCCTAAATTTACACCTTCAACTGAAACAGTGTAGCCAATCTAGTCACTGAGCCCAGACCAGGCTCTTACCTGCCCCTGCCTTTGTTTTGACTTTCTTTCTCACCAAATTCTATCCAAGGTCAAGGTCAAATACAAGTCCCTCTTCCTAAGGGAAACCTTCTCAGATCCCTCCCTCAATTCCTTTTCCACTTAGAAAACCTCATTTACCTAATAAAGACATAAAAAAGTTCACCTATTATATTTATACCTGTCATGTGTATAAATGTGACCAGCCCTTCTCGCCCCTGACAAAATTCCCACAGCTCTGGCTCCATGAGGTAAGTTTCCTATCTCTATCTGTCAGAATTTAGCAGGTAATACCCCCCCCCTCCTTTTCCTTTTTTTTTTTTTCTTTTTTTCTCTTTTGAGATAGAGTCTTACTCTGCCACCCTGGCTAGAGTGCAATGGCATCATAGCTCACAGCAACCTCAAACTCCCGGGCTCAAATCATCCTCTTGCCTCAGCTTACCCAGTATCTGGGACTATAGATGTCTGCCACAATGCCTGCCTAGTTTTTCTATTTTCAGTAGAGAAAGGGTCTCATTCTTGCTCAGGCTGATCTCACAGCAATCCACCCGCCTTGGCCTCCCAGAGTGCTAGGATTATCGGGGTGAGCCACTGCATGCAGCCAGCCTTCCTCATCTAAGCATAACTACCCATGGTTATGCTTAGCACTAAAGAGGTATTTAATCAATATTAGATAAATAATGGAATAAGTGGACAAATGGATGGTAAATAATGTGAAAACATAGTGTATCAACAGGACAAGTCAATTCTTAATAAACAAGATATGAATAAACATGGTTTGTAGAAGCGCATACTCAGAGGAAACCCTTCATTCTGAAGGCAACTCTATGCTAGTGATCTTGGTTCTGTCCCTGAATAATCTACAGGATAAAGATACTCAAAACCAGTGCAATTATTATCTGGGGTAAGTGACTTAAAAATGCCTTGGGGTCCCAGACCACAGACTTGCTATACCAGAATGTCCAGGGTCATGGAAGGGAACTTGGAAGCAGGCTATTTTGTCAAGGACCTAAGTTACATCACCAGGATCCGTGTATGTGTACAGGCTTTGTTTCCTCTTGAGTAGTTAACTAGTAGCTCCAGACTCTCTTTGTGGTTGTGATTGGGAAAGCCTCTCATCCTTGCAGCATTAATAGTAACAGAAAAGAATCTACATTGCAACATTGAGAGCAACGGGTCTGAGATTCACTGTGTTAACACTAGCCTTGATTTGGTTACCAAATCCTTTCTCTCAAACCAATCTTTAGACCAGTGGTAGACCTAGCCAACTATAAAAACTAGTAAGAGGGTAGGGCGTGGTGGTTCACGTCTGTAATCCTAGCACTCTGAGACTCAGAAGAAAGAAGATCCCTGGAGCTCAGGAGTTTGAGACCAACCTAAGCAAGAGACCCAGTTTCTGCTAAAAATAGAAAAATTAGCCAGGCATTGTGGCAAGCATCTGTAGCCCCAGCTACTCAAGAAGGTGAGGCAGGAGGATTGATTAAACCCAGGAGTTTGAGGTTGCTTGAGCTAGGCTAAGGCCGTGGTACTCTAGCCTGGACAAGTGAGTGAGACTCTGTCTCAAAACAAACAACAACCAAAAAAAAAAAAAAACCCAACTAATGGAAGCATTGATCTCACTCAAACACCTCTACCTGGGAAATTCCAAACCATGTTAGATGAGAAGAAATGGATATCCTGGGGAGATAATCAGGAAATACCCACTATCACTGATTATTATTATTATTACTATTATTTCCCCCCCTTGGAGATAGGGTGAGGATTTCTACTTAATCATCCAAGAGGTAACCTCGTGTTCTTATAAAATAATGATTTAAGGATAGTTATAAAATGATGACACAAAAAGCCCTAACTTCTTTAAATTCATAATTTAAAATTAGATAACACTCATTATAACTATTTAGAAAACTCCAAAGCTATTCATGTATGTCATTATGGTTGCTTCTTGCTAAACGTCTATGAGATGATGAAAAACTATTAGTCTCTATTAGTAAATGAAGAAACTAAGGTCTAGAAAGGTCAAATGTTTGTCTTAAGTTTAAACCTGTTGAGCCAGGATTAGAATCCCAGCCTCCTATGCCAATGACCTTCCCATCTTATTTTGACTTTTCACATTTGAAAAACAATACAATAGTAATGATAAAACCTTTCAACCATACACTGGCACTTTTATAGAAAGCTGGTTTCTTTAATGGCTAAGAAAGTAGCATTTCATCTAGAATCTTCCCAAGAGCTTTGCCTAACTTAAGTTATCCACCTGACATATATGAAGTGAACAGCTAGTTTCGAAAATAAAAGACAAGATGATAACTGGTCCAAATCCACACTCCATACTTTAATCTCCATGTCCTTGCTGTCATGCCGAGCAATGCCCTTTTTTTTGTCATCCAGAACAAGAGCCTCATCATCCACAGCTGGTCAATGGATGTCAAGGAGAGACAGCAAGCAAATTGTTTGGTAAGATGTGCCTTATCTTTTCCACCTGACCCTTCCTCTTATCTTTGATACCCAGCTTCCTCCTCTGGCGCTGGACCCAGCAGGACTGCCTGGACTTTGAAATGACTTCTGCTGCTCTCTGTGCAGCGCTGGTACTGACCCCTCCTTACTCTTCGTGCTTCCCTCCCCTGATGCCACTGCTTTTGCCTCACCTCCAAGGTCCTGGCAACCTCCTAACTCTTGGCCTCACTTTCCTGTTACTAAGCTGGCATGCCTGCCCCTGGGTTTGATTATCTGGCTGGCCCTATTGTACCAGTGTCTGGCAAAAGCTATTATTGACTGAGTTTTAATTGGGAAAATGCAAATCTGCCTCATGTTCATTTGTCTGAGACAACAGGCAACCTGTGCAGAACTCCCGAAGACAGAGAACGGGGCCTGGTCTGGTGCAGAAACCCCTGCAGGCGTCTAGGCACACCGTGCTTGATGCTGTCTTCACAGCATGCAGAGGCTCCTGAAGGCAGCTAGGCAGACCTTGCTTGGTCTGCACGTGCAGAGGCCCCTTTAGGTCTCTGAGCACACCTTGCATGATGCTGTCTCCACACTTTGTAAACCTCTAGTGGCAAGAGTTGCTCAGGAACAAAGATGCACGCACTCTAACGCCCCACACTCTGGAAGTTCCTACACTCATTCCAGCAGAGCTTTGTTTTTCATCTGTGATCCAGGATACTAATGAAGCAGCTGGATGCGAGCTGTGCCTTTCATACAACGGAGGGAAGGAAATGCTGAAGCAGAACCCATTGACAGCCACTGCATTTGCAGAGGGCTGAATAATGTCAGATCAGACCCACAATCACTCCCCTGCTGTGGCTCGCACTGTCCCCAGCAGAAGCATCCGGACGCTGCCCTGCCAACACGGTCAGAGGACCGTGGGGCACTGGTGGCTGAGTTTCAGTTGTTTCTTTCAACCAAGTGTTATAAGTTTCCAAATAGGAGATTAGAGTTATTATTTGACTTTAATCAACAACTACAAAGCAAAGTTATAGGCAGAAAGTCACAGACAGTCGAGTTAGAGTGAGAGAAAGAGGAGAAAGAGGGAGTCATGGAAAGAACGGGGAAGAGAGAGAGGATGGCGGTGAAGTGCAGGGAAGGGAGAGAATGAATTAACTTCTCACATTTTACAAAATGGTCTATCTTGAGCCGCCTTCAAACTGTAGTCTAAAAGATGCAGCTCATCCGACTGTAAATCACAGAATAACTATTTGTGAAAATTAGGGAATTTACAGGATTATAGATGAGGAAATTGCTCCCATCCTATTGTACAGTGTCTATTACCACCTGTTCCACTCTAGGAACTACATGTATTACAATTTGTTATCACAAAGATTGAACTATATTTTTGGAAGGTCAGGCGTCTTACTGCCAAGATGACTCCATTTTAAGTTATATGAAATCTGGTGACTATAATTAACAGTTTTACCCCTTCATTTTTTTTTTTTAATATTTATTTCTTCTTTTTAAATTTCCGATATTAGGGGGTATATGTGTTTTGTTTATATCCTTTTATTTTGCACACATTACGTCAAAGTTATAAGTGTGCTTTTCACCCTGCTAGTGTGCACGGTGCCTAACAGGTGGGGATTCCCCATCCTCCCCTTCCCCTCTGACCCCAGCCTGATTTTCATGGAGATTTATTAGACTTCCATATTTCCACTTAAGTGTTGCTCGATTAGCTCCAATTTGGTATTGATTGTTTGTTTCACCATTCTTATGATTCTTCACTTAGAAGAATGGTTTCCAGTTCCATGCACATTGTTACAAAAGATAGTAGATCGCCATTTTTTGTGGCTGAGCAATACTCCATGTACATACCCTGTCTTATAAATTGATGCATTTATTGATGGGACTTGAATCATTACCACATCTTATGATTGTGAATTATGGTGCTATAAACATTTGAGTGCAGACATCATTTTAATAAAGTGACCTTTTTTCCTTGGAGTATGACAGTTCTACCCCTTTTTTAAAAATGCAGAGCAGATACCTCTTTTACCTGAAGGTTGATGCTCGAAGTAAGTCAAGCATTAAAGGTACCAGTCTGTGGGGACTGATTCTCATTTCTTTCTGATACAAAATGAGCTTGATTTTAGGATTGAACAGGAAGACTCTACAGCAAGAGAGAAGGAAAGTCTTCTCCCGGCAATAAATGTGGGATATCAGGGATACTGAACTGACCAAAGGTTCTGATCCCTTCTCTTCACCAGCTAGTGGTCCTCAAACCTTTGGGCAACTTAGAATTATATAGGAACTCATTGAAAAATATATACTCCAGGACATCTCCCAGGAATGAACCTGATCCACTAAGCCTGGGAGGTCTTGAGCACCTGTACTTTAATAAGCTCACAAATAACTCAGAAACACATTCTCATCAGAGCCACCACTCCAGACCCACACTTCCCCCAGTTCCTGTAAAGAGATATACTCTACAGAATTCCTTCGTCAAACTGGTTTCCTCTATGAATTGGTGTTTTCTTGGAAGAGTTACAAGAAACTGATGGCAGATGAGCAAGCTTCCAAATAAAGCTGTTTGTGAGACACAGACTCTGTGCCAGGCAAATGCCACCTTTCATCCCCGTAGCAACAAACAGCTGTAAGAACACGAAAGGGGCAGAGCACTGAATGAGGCTCAGAAAATCAGCATGTAGGTTAAACCTCCCTGGCCACATCCTTCAAGTCCTTTGTCCAAAAGTACAGACATGGCATTTGTTGCAGCTGTTTTGGTCTTCTACCATTGACTATAGAAATTTCAGGTAAGCTCATTTGAACATTGGCCCTGACTTGACAAGGGGGGAGTCAACTTCTTTCATTTTTGACTCTCTGAGGAAACTTCATATGTGGACAAAAATCACTGATAACAAATGGTTCAAGAAGAGTCACTCACTGCCTTTATACTGTTATCAAGATTCCCTGCAAAAATAATCTATTTAAGATGATTTTTATGGTAACATTACACTAGTCCCTGTGCACCCTAGCCTGTGACCTTGTGAATAGCTTTCCAAGAAATGCATATGTTTCTGATAATCAGGGATGAAAACTTTTATGTCTGTAGCTTTAGATTTTAAGTATTAAATTGCCCATATTTGCTGATATTGTGTGTTAGTCTTAATTCAACCAGTTTTTAGCCCTGTGCTGATCAAATGCACTTTTCTAAGTTTTTTGGTGTGTAAACCAGGATGCATGTTCCTAGAATATCTCCAGTGGAATTGAATAGTTCCTAGGTGGCATGTGCCTTGTGGGAGGGGTGGGAAACATTTCCAGGAGATTATAAATATGTTGTAAGAGCTGCTTTCAAATATTTTATGACATATTCCAGCATCGCTGGGTCAGCTTGATAAAAGGGAACTTGTTTTAGAGTCAGCCTAGGAGTAGAACATGGCTTTATCAGCTCTGACCAACCTAAACCATCATGTAATAATCAAAATTTTTTGCAAAAATTTAGACACTTATTTGTAACTCCATGGCTTATCAACTGATAAATATCTTCTATATAGCATATACATTGCTTATTTTTTAGACAAAAGTAACATGTCTGTTCATACAGTATGATTTACTGTGAGTGGTTCATGGATACTGTCATTTTAAGAAAGTTAAAATTGAAAGTTATTAGTAATGCTTGTAATGATAAAGACCATTCTATTTGATGCCAAGTCCCCTCCTGGTTCTTCAAGACCTTTTGCTTTCCATGACAAAGATATAGAAATTGACCTTTTCTTCTGTGAAGACCAGTGTGACTCTTCTTTCCCTCACTTGTATTTTCCTCACTGCCTGCCTGGAAGCCCTAGTCTGTGACTGCTTCTTTTGATTCCTGGTATTGCCTCGGCGTCCCCAACATTGTTGTTCATATTCCAAGATCATAAATGTATTTTGCTAGGTTTTTTTTAAAGAGAAACCTTGCTGTTACTTTCTAAATTATTTTTCCTGGTGTCAACACTAATGTTCTATTATGCTTTTCACATCAAATTCAGTAGTGATCTTTTGAAGGCGAGAGCTGTCTTATTGTTCATATCGAATTATTCTAAAATATAGCAGCTTAAAACAACAATATGCAGTTATTATTTCAAATCATTTTTGTGGGTCAGGAATCTGAAAACAGTTTACCTGAGGGATTCTGGCTCAGAATCTCTTAGGATGTTGCATTCAAGATGTCAACTGGGGCTGCATCATCTGAGGGCTTGAAGGGGACTGGAAGACCCAATTCCACTATGACTCATTCTTGTGGCTGGCAGATTGGTATTGACCATCTATAGGAGGCCTCAATTCTTCATGACATGAACCTCCCTGTAGGGCTACCTAAATGTCATGACCCACAACTGGCTTCACCCAGAGCAGGTGATACAAGCCAGGAACTAGTAAAAACCATAAGCTTTTACAATCTAGCTTGGAAGTCACAAGTTATATTTTCTTATTTCTACAATATTTTATTTATTATGCAAATAAGCCTTGTTTAATAAAAGAGGATAGTGAACAAAGGTGTGAATACCAAGAAGTGAGATTCACTGGATTGACTGGTCCCATGAGATTCTCGGGTTATTATGGAAGCCAGCTGTCGCAAGGCTTGCTAATTCCATTTGCTAGTTCTTCCTTCTGTAGGAATCTGTGCCAGATACTTCTGGTTATGATGAAAGAATGTTTGAATGGCACAAAATCGTATTTACAAACAATTAAGTATCATCTTAGGAAGAAGCAAAAGTTTATGAAGCCTTCTCTATAATAAGGTAACTTCCATGCTCATCCAGGGCACAATAAAAGAAGACAGTTTCTTACTGACTGCTAACTACAACTTAGTTCTCTTTCCCTGAATTTGCTTTACTATTTATCTTAGAAGAAAAATGTTGGGTTCTATTAAAAATGCAAGTCCTACAATCTACCCTAGCTTTCCAATGTTAATTCCATGAATATGCAGATTAGACACCCCTCTGTTCCTTTTTTTCATGGTTAAGGATAAACCTGGAGATCTTATCACTAAAATTCTTTAACTCTTAAAACATTACAATAACTTAAATATGTGTCAATTGAATAGGTGAATAAATAGTACAGGGAATGCTATGGGTGTTCAAGTATGTATGGTTGGGTAATGGACCATGGCACAGTTTATGAAACAAGAAAGGAAAAAAATGATTTAGAACAGTCAAAGGATATTTATTAATAGTGAAATATTGAAAACAATTTCTTTGACTCTAGGTTCAGGACAAGAATATCTGTTATTATCACTTCTATTCAAATTGTACTTGAGATCCTGGTCATTGCAATAAAGCAAGACAATGAAAAAAAGGCACAGGATTGGAAATCTAAAACAAAAGAAATTATGTATTATTTGCATATAATAGTACTACACAGCTATAAGAAATAAATGATTCATAGACTGTTAGTGTTATATAAACAAGATTACATAAAAATAATCATTTATATCTCTATATATTAGCAACAAAGTACAATTTAAATGTAATACCATTTATAATAGTATCCCAAAATACTACATATTAATAACAAATCTAATAAAATATGTGCAAGAATCTATATGACAATTACAAAATATTAAAATAAAACTAGACAAATATATATTATGCATGTTTCAACTATCACTAACTTAATCTATAAATGCAATGAAATCCCAACAAAAATCTTGGCAATTATTTTCATGACATTTACAAATACAAAAGGTCAAGGATAGTCACTGGGTAACCTTGAAGAAAAAGAACAAAGCTGTAAGACTTACACTACTGTTAGGAAGCTGTAGGAGTCAAGATAGTGTAGCATATCCTTTAGTGTAAGGATAAACTTAGAAAAGAAAAGAGTGTCCAGGAACAGATCCACATACTATATGGTCACTAATGTTTCTTATAAGGGTGCATTTCACTGCAGTGGGAAAATAATGGATCTTTTGATAAATGGGCAAAAAATCTGGGTCCCTCACCCATACTTTATACAAAAATCAATTGCAGGGTTATTACAAATATAAAACACTAAAGTTTAAAGATGACCTTAAAGGAAAGATATCGTACAGACAGCAATATCTATACATAAAACATTTTGACCCATACTAAAATATAAAACTTCTATATTTAAAAAGGCATAATTAGGAGAGTGAAAGGCAAACCCCAAGAATTTTCTAAGAGAATTGCAATAGGTAAATCAAATAATAACGAAAAGAAACAAACTCTTATCCACAATTGTTTAAAAATAACAACAATGGTGTACGTTGTTAAGCAATGGAAAAACACCCAAAGGAAAAAATGAAAAGGAAGACAAAGAACTTCCAAGGAGAGTATCCAATTGGCAATAAACATATGAACAGAAATATCCCAATAGGGATATGACCAACTGACATCAGGAAATTAAAATCAAAATCAAAATGTAATGATATTACCCAGATCAAAGTGGCCAAAATGAAATATTTGAAAAAATACTATGTTTTGGCAAGGATCTGGAGTAATCACACCCTCATACCTGTTAGTGAAAGTATAAAACAGATCAACAAATTTGGAAAACTCATTAGCAACTTATAATAAAGCTGAACATATGTAAGCCTATGACTGCCCAGTACCACTTCTATGATACACCCAACTGAGGCACTTGCATGAATTTACCAAAAGACGTGCACTGAATATTAATGATAGCACTGTTCATAAGTCACAAATTGGGAATTACCTATATATACCCATGAATAATAGAGTGGATAAATAAACTCTGTTATAGTCAGCAATGTAATATTATATGGAAATGAGAACAAACGAGACGCTACCGCCCTCCACAAAGTAACTCAGTAGTGTGCTGGAGCCGACTGACACCCACTGGCAGAAACCAATTGTTGTGTCTTTTCCTAATCCACATTCAGTGATGTAAAATTGGCACCTTGAAATCAACCCTGGTTGGGGAGGAGACATATTTGTATTACAGAAACCAGCAGATAGTACCAAGTGTGTCTTTTTTTTTTTTCCTCCCTCTTTTCTATTCCCCCAGAGAGCTGGTTTGCCAGTGTACCGCTGGATATATCTCATAACCATAACGGTGAGTTAAAGATGCTATGTGCCAATAAAGCATATGCTGCACAATTCCTTTTTTACAAAAAGTATTGATATGATGTTAGAACTTAGGATAGTACAAAGATGCCCTTGGGAAGAGTAGTACCTCACAGGCAGCGCATAGCAGCTCCTAGAGTGCTGGTAGTGATCCGGTTTTTATCACAAAACCGGGATCTCATTGAATGGGCATAAGAAAACTCAATTTTATTTATTATATGTAAATTTTTCTATATGTATATTATAACTCAATAAAAATTAGTATTGTTAAGACAATGGAATACCTGCATTTAGCTTCTTAAATGACTAACATCATTTCAATTCAAATGTGCATAGGCAAGCAAACTTTTTCTCTAAGTGACTAGATAGTGAATATTTTAGGTTTTGCAGGCCACGCTTTTACAGTCAAAATTTTTCAGTGTTGCTGTTGTAGCAAAAGCAGCCATCAACAACATTAAACTAACAAGTATGATTATGTATTAATAAAACTTTATTTACAAAATCAGATGAGTGGGCCAGATTTGGCATGCAGTTCTTAGTTAGCCAACCTGTGTGCTAGTTGATATCTAATGAAATTTAGTATAAACCAGTTAGAAAGGGGTTTCAGAGTGATCTAATCCAACTCCATTATTTCAGAGGAAAAAGCAACAGACACCTGGAGAACACAAGTGAGCCACCTAGTCACAGCTGCCTGGCAGCAGACTTCTCAGACAGCAGCCTCTCAAGATCACCAGACCCTCCATTTGTACTTTTCTAATAATCCATACCACATATCCCAAGGTGGTCCATACATATTTTATATTTGTAGGAAGAACTGTAAAGAAGTACTAAGTGCTTTCCTCTTTTTCAGGCACTAGATACAATGTAAACCACAAAATTACATATCCCCAAAGTTGGATATTTTGTCCCTTGCACTAAAGTTATGATACCTAGAAAGATTTTTTATGGCTATCCACTGCCCAGAAGTTACTCATGTCCAAAATTATTAGGAAAGATCAAAGTCCTTTCTAGAAGGCTGAAACCAAAGGGAAATGGTGGAAACTACTGAGGTCCAACTGTCCTAGCTGACCAGTAAGTTGTACCGTCTTAGGGTCCCCACAGGTAGGTAGAGCAAACAGTCATTACAATAGACACCAGCAAGATCAGAAAGAGAGGAGACTCTGAGATGACAGACCTTGGGGCAGACTGTCCACACATGCCTTCTGATGCGTTCCTGAAAGCGTTTGAAAACAACTATGGTATAAAATTGCAAGATATACATTAAAAAAAAAAAAGATTCTGACAGCTACAGATTTCTGATAACTTTAAGATCATACTATCAAACTGGATAAGAATTTCATAAAGCTATTAAACCAGTATCGAACCAACCAATTAATTATATAGGACTATGTTAGCTGATGAAAATAAAAAATGTAATTTCTAAAAAACAAAACAAACAAAAAAGATGCTTTCTTTAGAAGATTTCCTAGAGAAGTTAAAATGCCAAAAGCAGTACCAGTTGAAAGCCCAGGAGTTTAGTGACACTTACGAAAACCAGTCCTAGCAAAGATTAATGCAGAGATCTATGGGAACGCATACAAGATTTTTATGACTAGACAGAGAGAAATGTTTCCCACTTGGAAGCCTGATGCAAAGCACCAGAGTGCAAATACGCACAGACAGAAACAGACGAAATAAAGAGTCTCAGAAGGAGTAAAAGCAAACGCTGTAATGAAGATGTACAGCTTAATACAATAGGCACTGGACTTCAGAAGTGCAGGGGCATCTGAAGGACCTGGAACCACGGTGCTGAAACACATCACAGCAGTAGAAGATGATCCATTTGTCCACCCGCCAGATTTTGAGCCTCACAGCACACCAAGCACATACAGAAAACATAATCCCCACAGCAACGACACATTAAAGCTGAGAACTGAGGTTAGGACTGTCCATGCATCTAGGCATTGGCAGTGCAAAAATATACCCATCCCTGTTAAAAGTGGAGAGCAAATCAATGAGAATTACATCCATGTGGCCCACGTTTTCACTGTGTTACTTCAGTGGCCAAGCTCAATGTGCAGGGTAGGCATCACAGATGTACTTAATTGAGATCCCAAGGGCAAGGGAAATGTTTATTGTTTGCCTATAAGTGCTCTAATTTTCTTTGGGCATTCCCATTGTCTGGTGGCAGGGGGTAAAATAACAAATGTCCGACCTAATTTATAAATTAATGTGATCAAGTTAATGAAACAATCCCTTAGGTAATGATGGGTTTCGGGGACTATTCCTTCTCTTAGTTCTGTACTCTTCTAAGAGAGAGTCTAGGGTGTTGGGGGAGGGAATAAGTGTGTCCTTGTGGGTAGAGTCAGCTGATCCTTACAGCATCTCCGGGTTCTGGACTGTTCCAGCTGCGATGTGCCGTCTGCACCCCCACGCACAGTCGGCTGCCTCTGCGGATGACGGCTGCATCAGCTCCCTCCAAGTTCACTTTCCCAGCCCAGTGGCCTCACTCTGCAGACTCCGTCTCCCTGTGGCTCCTGCCAAGACTCTACCCCATGCCCCACTTGGCCTGGTTGCTCTTACCCCAAATTCTGAAACAGAAACATAGGGTCACCTTGCTCTTGTCCCAGAAGAGACCTCAGCAGGTCTGCTGGCTCTCAACATCAGACCTTGTGTCACTGATGTGTGGGACACACTGGACTGTAGACCGAAATTCATGGGAGAAAGCCTTGTGTTCTTCATTTAGAGT
This sequence comes from Galagoides demidoff, assembly GCA_963574575.1. NCBI lineage: Eukaryota > Metazoa > Chordata > Mammalia > Primates > Galagidae > Galagoides > Galagoides demidoff. The sequence continues at coordinate 17,483 of CAUYQV010100483.1, read as the reverse complement.
TAATTTTCTTTCTCCTTCCAATTTGGGCCTGAAGCAGGACTGGATTTGTGCAGAAGGAAAGAGGTATGGTTGGTTACCTCCTTTCTTTCCCTCTCTGAGGCTTCTTCTCTCCCTTCCTTCCACTCCCTGGGTGGCAGAAGGAAGGAGGGGGAAGGGAAGGAAGGGCAGGATGCATCTCATTTGGCTGGCACTGATGTCATTTGGCACTGGTCTCCTCTGGCCACAGCAGCTGTTCAGAGCTTCTTATGGGCACTTTGTATTCCTAATCCTTGGGCTGGTCCCTCTAAATACACCCCCTCCACTCAGATGGGGGCCCCTCTGTGGTTTCCTATCCATCTGCCCACCTTTCATTCTTTCTGCCACCAGTGTTTGCCCTCTGGCAGAGGTTTTCCTTAGTGTTATCCCTTTTAATATAGCCCCAAGCCAATGTTTCTGCTATAAGTTCCACATCTGGTTTCATAGAAGCAGGCCTTTGATCAGTTCTCAGTGGGAGTACAGACCGTTCCCCCAGGCTGCCCTCTCCACTTACTGGTCTCTTTAGGCAGCCTCTTGGCCGTTTTCAGGCATCCAACCTTAAGTCTACCGTGTCCCCCAAACTTTCTGGGGAAATCTTAAACTAAATTTAGAAGCTTTATTGTTGATATTGAAATTTTTATCTTGAAACCATTGGAAGCCAACCTGACTCAAATTGGACCACACTGCCCAATACGATTGCCATAACCACCAGTGGTTATTTAATGTTAAGTTACTAAAATTCAAAATTCAGTTCTTTGTCTCACTGGCCACATTTCAAATGTTCAATAGCCAAAAATGGCTAGCGCCGTATCAAATAGCCCAGGCACAAAGCATTCTCATTGTTGTAAACATTCTACGGGACAACACCTCTGTAGAAATGGAAATAAAGCTGAGGATGAAGGAAGAAGGCTAGAGGCTGAAGGACGGAGTAATGCCTTAGTAGTGTCCCTGAGAGAAGACCAGAGCCCTGGCAGCCAACCATTGCCACGGGGGTAGACATTTGAACCAAGGGGTCTCATATTTTGGTCCCAGATACTCTCTAAGAAAATGTCAACACTTCAGCATTGTCCCTGCCTCAGCACTGCGCAGAAGCAGATGATCAATGACGGGGAAGCTATCTTGGTAGATGGCATTGGGGTGACCTCATGAAGTTCCCATGTACACTGGCATGACCCTGACAACAGGGAAACATGATTTTGTTTTCTAGGCCCCCAAATCAAACAGGTATTCAGTCGTGTCTTATTTTACTGGACTTCACTTTATTGCACTTTGCATGTAGAACATCTTTTACAAATGGAAAGTTTGTGGCGACTCTGTGCCAAGCAAGTCTACCAGAGCCATTTTTTCAACAGCACATGCTCACTTTGTGTCTCTGTGTCACAATTTGGCAACTCTTGCAATTTTTCAAACTTTTTCGTTATTATTATATCTGTTATGGTTAATCTGTTATGGTGATCAGTGATCTCTGATGTTACTATTACAATGGGGGGGGTCCATAAACCTCACCCATAGAAGACAACAAACTTAATAATATGTATGTTCTGACTGCTCCACTGACCAGCTATATCTCCTTCTCCCTCTCCCACTCTCCCTCTCTGTCTCTCTCTATTTCTGTTTCTTCTACCTTCTTTAAACCTCCCTATTCCCTGAGACTTAGTTAATAAAGCAACAGGGCAGGGCTTGAGAGAATTGCCACAGCACCTCATACTATAGAGAAATCTTTCATGAAAGGAAGAGTCAATTATACAGCAGATTTCATTGTTGTTTTATTTTAAGAAATTGTCACAGCCAATTTGGCAACTAACACCCTTATCAGACAGCAGCCACCAATATCAAGGAAAAAGGATATGACTCACAGAAAGCTCAGGTGATTGTTAACAGTTAGCAATAAAATATTTTAACTAAGATATGTATACTGTTTTCTAGACATAATGCTATTGTAAGTTTAATGGACTAAACAACTTTTATGGGCACTAGGAAAGCAAAAAGCTCATGACTGGCTTTATTGTAATATTTGCGATGCTTTGGAAGGAAACAGCAATATCTCTGAGGTATACTTGTAATAAAATTTCCTGCCACTCCAATAGGACACAAGGTGATTGGGAGAGGACAGACTCTGGTAGGCTTTGTGATTGGGAGAAAGGATACATCAGTCACCTGTAGGGACCAATGACTAATAACGCCTCAGCATCAGATAATTCAAAAAATGGCTGATTGGCCTGGTGATAATGAAAAAGCCAGGTGCCACCTCTGAACCACATGTTGAGACAGCTGTAATGTTCGTTAGAATAGTTAAGCATTGACATTTTGATATTTCATGTGCTGCTAACATTCTAATTAGGGATCTTTACCCCAGGAATGCTGAGCTAGCAGTGTCAGAAGTGCTGCTATCCAGAGGTGGTTATTGCAAGTGCTTCAGCTATTGCTTCTGATTACAACAGGTATTTAGCTAATTAGTTGACTGTCAAAAGTGAATTTTCCTTCATGAAATTAGTGGACTTTCCTAATTGTTAGCAATATACTCTCTTTGGTGACAGTAAGTATACAAAAGAATGTGAATTGAATAAAATATTTTAAAGACACGCTTTCCCCTGCCTGCTTGGTACCATTTTGATCAGAGTCTGAATTAAATGCTACAGAAGACGAACTGAGTAGATTTGGTCCCAACTGCTATGTGTCAGATTCATCAGCATTTGTGACAACATGGCGTATTCACAGGAAAACCCACCAGAAGCCAAGATAGTCTAGAAATTAGAGATGGTTATTATTGAGAGACAATTTCCATGAGGGTTTCAGGCTTCCAAACATCTTTGAGCAGAGTCACTGTCTGTCCTTGTTCTGGACTTGTTAAGGATGACCTGTGTTTTGAACAGCCTTTAATATAAAGATGGTATTTCCCCCTTGAGCGCTGGCAGGTTTGTTGGCAAACAATGGCCAGTGGGCCCAATTCAACCTGAGGTCTGTTGTATGGCCTGTGAGCAAAAAGTTGTTTTTAAGTAGTTAACTAATTGTAAAACAAACAAAAAATAAGGAAGCATATGCCACAGAGACTGCATTTGGCTCACAAAGCCTAAAATATTTACTATCTAGCCATTTACAGAACAATGTTTGCTAATACTTGGTTTATAGTTTTAAAAGATGGAGATAGTATCTCTTGCATGAGTATAAAGCAGCCAGGCTTACTTTTTAGTATAAAAGATTCAAAGTTCCCTAAGTTCAGGATACTCCCCTGTAATGTACCTGATGAAGTATGCAGGTGTTATCTGGTCCTCTATATGTCACCCTGTGGAAATAAAGGCCCACAGGACTAGTGTAAATGCTGACACTTTGGCTAATAATATTGTTGTGAGTAATAAACTATCGTTAGTCTCTGACCCAAGAGTCTCATGTGTTCCACCAGTATTCTTAAAACTATGATAGGTTAGTAAGTGAACTCGCAATTAGAACAGATTTCAGATCCTTCACAATCCCTGACCTCTATTGTCAATGAAAAAGATCATGGAATCCTGCCTCTGACAAATCCCATATGCTTTGAAAGACTCATTCACATATGGTAGTAATTACAGCATGTGAAAGAACAAAGAACTGAGAACAGGGACTTTGTGGTGATCACAGAAATGTTTATGCACTCTTAACATCTGCTTACTAACAAAGGTTTCTTTAGTGACTCTCTTTCCCTCCCTGTTTCTTTCTCTCTTTCTCTTCCTCCCTCCTTTTTTTTACATGTGTGTATAAAATACTTAGTATAAAAATTACTCATTTTAACCCTGGAATTAAAATTTGTTGGAAGACTATCATCATCTACAACAAAACCAGGACAATTTGTAGTATCGTGGCACCTTGTAAGTATCTCATAATGGACGTGAAACTTTAGAAAACGTGTACACTAACTGGCAGGATGAGGTAGCTCAAAACAAAGACAGCATTTAATTATAGAAAAACTAAGAGTTTTCGGCTTAAATTAGTACTTGTTATAGCAGTTACTAGTGACTGAAGAAAGCGATGTAAAACTTTCAAGATGAAAATTCAAATATGTTATTTGAGCTTTCTATCTATGCTATTCTAACTATCCAGGTATTTGAAGTAGTATAATTAACCAAAAATATTCTTCAGAATGTTGTGAATGATCATACTTTAGGAACTTCAGGGTGAGACTCTTAGTTTTCCACAAAAATGTGAATGGCTAAGAGAATTCAAGCATATTTTAAAGTTTAGGTTTTATCAGAAGATATCTAGAATGTAAATCACTAATCAGTTATGAAATTTACATTAGAATGAATTTTTGACACCATATATATGTCTATATTATCGCCAGAGAATGGAATTCAAGAAAAATTTCACATTAAAAGATATAATTATATGAGGGAAATGTGGCTGACCTTTTAGAGAATTCACCATCTTTTTTTTAAACATTTAAAATGTTCATCATGCTTACTGACATTGACAGTAGAGTTTCTCAACTGGCTAGCTCCATTTCCTTCTACTTGTGCCCTCTGATCTTTATTGATGCACACATTTTCAGTTATGAAACAGTGTTAAGCATAGGATTAGCAGGTGAAGAAATGCTGCATTTAAGAATTTTAGCTTTATTTGTAAAATTGTACAGAGATGCCTTAAAGAACTTAAAGCAGACCTACCATGTGATCTGGCAATCCCACTGCTGGGTATTTACCCAAAGGAAAAAAGTCATTTTATAAAAAAAAGACACCTGCACTAAAATGTTTATAACAGCACAATTCACAGTTGCACCAATGTGGAAGCAACTCAAGTGCTCATCAATACATGAATGGATTAATAAGATGTTGTATATGCCCACCATGGAGTACTACTCAGCCATAAATAAAAAGTGATCTAGTATGTTTTGTGACAATGCGGATGGAACTGGAAACTGTTCTTCTAAGTGGAACATCACAAGCATAAAGAAACAAACACATGCACTCAATACCGAACTGAAATTGATTGATCAACACTTAAGGGCATGTAAGGAAGTAAATCTCAATGAAAATCAAGCTGGAGGGTAGAGGGGACGAGAGAATGGGTAAATTCATACCTATTAGGTACAGCACATACTAAGTGAAGGGCACACTTACAACTATGATTCAATCTGTACAAAAACTAAGTATGTAAACAAAATGTGTACCCCCTAATATCCTGAAATTTAAAAGAAAAATTTAAAATTTTTTCAGCTTTATTCTCTATTCCCTTCCTAAATTATAAACACAGTTCATAGACTCTTACTGGGTGGATACTGACAGAGCAGCATTCCAGAGCTAGGGCCATTTCCACAGACCTGTGTGAGACCCTCTCAACACCAGCACAGGCCTGGAGACCACAGAGAACGCTTTGGGGTCACCTGATGATGACTCAAAGATTTCCCCTTTCTTTTCTCTCTTCTCCTTTCTTTTTTGTTTTGTTTTGTTTTGTTTTGTTTTCTCTCCTCTTCCTCATGCAATAGATATGCTTATGTATGCATCTACATTATTCACTGCTCACTGTTTACACAATCTACAAGCTGTTAAAAACAGCACCTAGCACCAGGCAGATCACATAGTGATTGATACAGCTCTCACTTTCTATTTGACATGTTTTAAAATACTATAGATACAACTAATGTTCAGGGGAAAAAAAAAAAAAAAAACCCTTCAGAATGGACTCATACCCTGCTCAGAGTGCAGCAGAACAAAGCTTACTCATCAGTGCAGACCACCAAAAGCAGGCCATTCCTGCTGGAAATGCACTTCACAGTGAATGCAGGTAAAATTTCTGCCTAGGGGGCCATGAACCATACTATTTTACTGCTTCTCAGTGTCTAATGTGAAGGAAATGAATTTAAAATTTCACCACTCCACTAGTACTGGGCAATTAGCATCTTCTTTGTGTGTGTTTTTCATAAATGTTCCAGCAGAGCAGAGTTCCTGCTGGCCATGCCAGTAATAGAGATGCATGCTAGGTGTTTGTCCAAACATGCTGAATACTGGCTCTGGAGGCCTTTTCCAGAGGAATTTGTATTGTTATAGGACGGATTTTTTTTTTTTTTTTAAAGTATAGAATGTTGCAAACTACTCCCAGGCATACCAAGCCTTGAACTCTAGGGAGATGTGGTCTGGAAGATTGAGAAGGCGTATTACCTCCTCAACTTTTCTTTCCTTTTAGTTCCAGATGTAACTGCTTAAATGAAGTCATAGGCTTATGTGCCTGGAGCAGAGGCCAAGAGAAGGAAAACCTATGAACACTGTTGCTGTCCCATGTCTTGATACAGATAGATGTGTGTGTGCACATTTAGATTTCTCTCCAAACAGACACTGAATCATTCTCATTAATACTCTAAAAAATGTTTTTATATAAATTCTTATGATTTTCAAAGTGCTTATAAATACACACTTATAAACATATGTGTATGCTTTTTCAGCTACTCTATACGGAATTAAGATGCATGAATTATCCCCGTTTTGTAAGTACAATGTAAAGAGCAAAATAATTTGCCTAAGATCACTGTTAATTATTAACAGAGTCAGAATTAAAATCCAAAAATTCCAGATTCTCATGTTAGTGCTCTGAGCTTTATACTTTAGAATAATTTGCTACTCAAAGAGGCCTTGATACTTCCCTCTTAATCTGATGGTATGGTGTTTGGCAAAGGATAGCATATAAAACAAGATGTTTTCCTCATAAATCACTCCCACCTGTTCTTTGGAAGTAAAGACATTATCAGTGTCCAGGCCAGCCTGGTGAATTGCTGGATATGGGGATTCAATTCTCAAATAGGCCTTCCAAAAAGAGGTTGTGAGCAGAGGATCTAAATCAGTTCTCCAGGCCTTCCTTTAACATGATGGCAAACCAGAAGATGGAATCTCTTTACCATATCGCTTGAAATATGGAATGTCTGAAAATAAATGGGTATAAGAGGTGATACTGTGCAAATAAATTATTTATGTACCAGCCCAGTTTTTAATTGCTATCTCTTCTCAGGAAAGCACAATGTGAGACATCAGTGCCACTACCGAGCATCTGCCCCAGACTATCTATGGCTAATAGCCCTGGTTTCCCTTCAAATCTGAATCACAGAAAATCATCCTTCGAGGCTAAAAATTAGCCACATTGTATCCATTTAAATTTACCCATTCTTATTCTTTTTTTATGATCATTAAGGAAATCTATTCATGAAACATCATTGAAATAGTAAATATTGCTAGATTGAATTCTTAGTAGATTACGCCATTAACTGTTGCTCTTATCAAGGGGAGTTATTTCCACTATATTGTTTGGAATAATATAGTATGTAATTTGAAATTAATTTGCTAAATTTATGTTAAAATGCATGGTTACTTCGGAGAATTCACCAACTTTACCATGCTCTACCCAGGAACTAATGATACTATGAAGTGCCATTAAATTTGAGTATTCCAAGTCTGGCAGCCTGATCTGATTCACACTGTTACTAGAATAGAGACAGAAAACAAGTCTGGCCTGCGATGTGACAAACATACTAAAAACAAAACAAAACAAAACAAACGTCTCCTCCCCACCATGTAATTTCTCTTCACTCTTATCACAAGTGATCAGAATATTTTTCTTCCTCCAATTTTATCTCTAAGATGTGCCCTTTACTCTCAATCCATAATGAAAGAACTGGTTCATCTTGATTTGAATCATCTTGGTTTCATCCCTGCAATTTGTGAATGTAAGGTAAGATAATTCTCTTACCTGAATTATCACATCTTTCTCATTGAACTCTTTGTTTTTTCCTGTTTTTTTTCTAGGTGATAGAAATTGTTGCCACAAAAAAATAATAATTCCTATTCAAAAAATACATATTTACCATCACTTTGGAGTAGGAATAGATAGGCATTTTGAGAAAAAGAGCCATAGAAAAATTAATAAATATTTGAATCAAAAGAAGTGTGATTTACTAAATTGTGTTTATGAAGAATCTTTTTTGCTACCTCCCAGAGCCTTGGCAGTCAATATATTCACCAATACAGAATTATACATCAGCTGAGTCTATGCATATGAACTAATAGGGAAAAACTAAAGCAAATTAAAACAAATAGCCTGCTATTTGAAAACAGTTATAATTTGAAATTAATTTGCTAAACTTATGTTAAAATACATGGTTACTTCAGAGAATTCACCAACTTTACCATGCTCTACCCAGGAACTGATTCCTATTTGCAGACAGTCTGTATAAGGACTTGGATGACACATATGCTTGTAAATAAATACTAACCTCTCCTAGCAAAATAAAGTGTCCTTGAGTTCAGTGGGGGAGAAGTTTACATTTTCAGCAACTGACAGAGGCTGAATATTCTACCCAAGGTTGGTGAATGTCTAGTGAAGACTATGAAGTCATTGGCAATATGACCTTTACCAGTTTCTGTTATTAATCATGCCCTAAGTTTTGCCAAAATACTTATGAGAGAAAGTAAAAAACAGTCAGCGTGATAAAAGCTTACAGTCTCTCAGATCACTTACTTAGGGGTCTTTTTCTGCTTCCCAAACTAGGCTGTCAAATAAAACAAATACACACAGGTGATTCCCTACAAAGAATTTTATTTATTCTACTTTAAAAAACCCATTTTATTTAAGTTTTTGTAAAGTAACAGTCTACCAAATCTAAATTTTGTTACATTCAGTATAAAGAGCTGAACTCTATGGCCATAGAGTATTTTAGTATCACAAGAGTAAAACAACATTTATGAAGTATTGTAATAGTTTAAGTAATGGCCACCAAAGGTGGCAAGAGCTTAGCCCTGAAATTTGTGAATGTTATCTTATTTTGAAAAATGTTCTCTGTGAGCATAATTAAGTTAAGGATGTTGAGATGAGAGTGGCCTGAATTACCCAGGTAGGTCCTAAATCCACAAATATCATGACTTCATGGAGAAGTCAATGTAGAGATTGAAGTGATAGAGGCATCAACCAAGGAACACCAAGGCTTCTTAGCAGCCACTAAAAACCAGGAAAGAGGCATGGAATGGATTCTCCTTCAGAATCTCCCAAAGGACACAGCCAACACCTTGGTCTTGAACTGTTGGACTCCAGGACAATGAGAAAAAAAATCTCTGCTGTTTTAGGCCAACAAGTTTGTGATAATTTGTGATGTAAACCCTAGAAAACTAATGCAGATGTTTATAGCACATAATATGAATTCTTAACAGTTCTTAGTCAGTTCTTATAAATTGGTGTGAGAACTCTTGTTACTAGAATACCATGTCTATAGTATTTATTACCTACCCAGTGTTACAAAAGTAATAAACCAAGATGGGAAAACTGAATCTTGAGATTAGAAAATCAGCAAGTTAGAGGGGACAAAATATGAAGATCTGGGAAGAAAAAGACAGTTGTAAAAATGAATTCAGATATTTTAAGTATGGCTTTTAATGAAAGTAGAAATTAGTTATGTAATTTCCTCCAGTCTCCCTGAGGCTGCCCTTCAAATCTATTTACCTGAAGATTTTATTTAGTTTTGCTTCTTACAGATGGATAACATGCATTTATTCTGAAGTCAAATTTTTTGTAGGCTCTAGAATGAAAAAGTAAGTTATACCTGGATTTAATGAAAGTGTTGATATATTTAGAAGTTAATTCTTGTTCTCATTTAGAAAAAAAAGGAAGAAAAAGGAAGGAAGGAAGGAAGGAAAGAAGGGAGGGAGGAAATTAATAAATATAGTGCATTAATATTCAGTCGGCCAAGAAAATCATTTTCTGATCAGATCTCTCCTCTGGGCTAGCCTGAGATAAGACTTAGAATGGGGTAGAAATTTTCAGTGATGTCTTATTGCTTCTACCTCACCTACTGAAATGAAAGAAAGTATTTTAAAAACCCCATTTATTGGAAAAGCAAAAACTGTACGAATTCATACTAATTTGAAAGCGAAGATGTACAGCTATAGGCCCACATGGGAGAAAAACAAAATTAAATTCAAATAGGGGTGAGGGGGAAGGGAGGGAGGAGGATAGGTAAGCTCTCACCTCACAGGTACAATATAGGTGTGTATGGCACACCCTCCTGGGTGAAGGACTCAACTACAATTCAGATGCTACCAACAAAAGTGAAAAATATAACCCAACTTTAGGTACCTTTGTAGTAATCTGAAATTTAAAAAAAAATAATAAAAACAAACCCATTCATTCCCAAGCATTGAAGAATTCATATATTCAACATCTGTAGCAGAGAATCCTATTTTATCCCTCAATATTTATTTTCCTCTCATTGACAGAATTACTAATTATTAACTGAGTACATTGCTACTCAGAATAAAGACTACGTTTCTAACCTCCTTTTTAGCTGCGTGTGGCCACATAAGGAAGATAGAAGTATTCTTAAAGGGAGAAAAAGCCATGCCCTTACTTAGTTGCCATAATGAACAAAGATGTTATTAGAACTGAATTCCTAGCAGCCATCACATGGCAGGCAACAAAATACAAGAAGCCTTGGTTCCTGATGCCATGTTTTACCATAACATTTAAGCCAACCATGCAGCATAGTTACTGACCCCCTATAATTGATTATTAAATATTTTCTATTTGTATTAGTCTTATTTATTGATTGATCACAATGCACTAGATACATTATACATATCTCATATAGTTCTCACCATAATCCAATAAGTTAGGTTTTATTATTATCTGCATTATGCATAAAGAAACACAAATTCTGAAAGATAAATTGCCCAAAGTCACAGTGATAGTAATTGATCTACAAGGCAAATCCCACCAGAACTGTCTGACTTCCCACTGAATTTTCTTTCCACATTATCCCATCTTATTATAAGATCATTGGTTTTCTGTCTCTGATTATCCCAAAGTTGTTGTAAGGTAATTATATTACCTTTATAAGGGTAGAAATTGCACTGAGTATAAAAGGAATAAATACACTCAAGCAAATAAGATGTGATTTTTTTTTAAATAAAAATAAGTGGAACAAAATGAAATCTGTAGGTAAAAGAATATTTGGATGAGATTTCTGGCATTTCCTGCTACTAATCATTTAGGAAATGTCTTTTTCATTCTTTTCCCCAACACTTACGCTCACGATTTCAGCACTTGTATTTCAGACTGAAGGCAGTATAGTTAGGGGCCTCAAGAGAAAAGCAAATGTATGGATTTAAAATGAAAAAGAAAACCCCAAGATTGTTTAGAAAGCTTATAGCATTCATCAATATGAGATCATTTGAAGAAATTTTTCAACTATCCAGTAGTTTACCTCTTTTTGTTTCCATTACACGGAACAATTTGAGTACCTTTGCCAGAAAAACTTTAACTTTTTATGAAGATAATTTATTTGAAAAAAAAAAGAGAGATAATTTATTTGCAGACAATTAAAACATTCTGACCATCACAGAACTGTGACATTAGAAAGTGGAGCATAATCTTCCAGACTAATCGGAAGGCAGAAAACTGCTAAAATTAAAATCTAATTCTATCTTTTACTCCAGTGTAATTTTGCCTTTGCAAATTGTGGGCTACATGTAAGGTAGAGTAGTTAAAGTTGGTTGAACAAAGAAGCTCAGCCAATGTCAACGTTAGAGCCATGTCTTCAAGCTCTTTATTTGGTTAGAATCTATTCAATAATATAGAGATAGGAACACACCAAATTTGTGAGTGATATTGAAAGTATAGCTATTATGTTAATGTTATATAAATTACCTTTTGCTGTATAAAAAAATGACTCCAAAGCTTTGTGGCTTAAACCAACAGGCATTTATCAGCTCATTGTGCTAAGGGTCAATGTTTTAAAGTGGGTTCAGCTGGGCAGGCCTGCTGACCTATCCTGGGCTTAACGTGTCTTGGCAGAAGCTTCTTTATGTGTCCACAAATCAACTGCTAGTTGATTTGGGCTGGCTGACTGTAGGATGAGATCTCCAGTTTTTCACAGAACCTTTTATTCTCCAATAGGCTAGCTTGGACTTACCTCATGATTTCATGTTTCTGAGACCAGCTCCAGAGCAGACAATTCCTCACTATAATCACTTCTCAGCTCTTCTGTGTTATTTTTTACTGTTACTCCATTCGCTAAAATCAGTCACAGGGTCAAACCCAGAGTCACTAGGGGAGTGAGTAGCAAAGCCCAAAGATTAAGGGAAAAGCAAATAAATTAGAAGTCATGACTACAACAATTCATCACAGATGACAAATAAGAATTTAAAAAAATGGTAAGGGTGGTGAACCCAAAAGTTATGAATCAGGAAAAATCTCCCAGAGATAAATACAGACCATAGCTCTGGCATTCAGAACCTACTTATGTAGGTAGAGAATAAAAGAGACCTGATAAAATTTCAGTCCAGTGAAAAAAGTCTTGGAAACTTTCATTGGTAACAAGCTCAACATAAACCAGCAATCACCCCAACTGCCAAAAGAAAAAGAACTAATGTAATTTTAGGTGGTCTTGTTGGAAGTAGAGACATTAAACCAGTGGAACTAATAGTCTCCAGGGATTTGCAGAGGTCATACCAAACCTGTACAGGTTACAGTAAATGTCAAGGGAAAGTGGAGCATAAAGTTGGTCCAGAGGACTGCTTGCTCCCTAAGTGACAGAACGCTAGAATACACGGTACTTTGTATACAAGTCTTTTTAAGTATATGAGGATTTTGAGTCTGCAAAAGAGAAGATTCAAGATTTGGAGACAGTAAGATGATAGCAGCTTTCAAATTCTTCAAACAAAGTAGGGTTAGAGGTATGTCCTATGGCTTTGGAAGAAGAGGGAGTTATTAAGTAGAAGCTACAAAAAGGCAAATTTGAGCATAGTGATAGGGAAAAAACTCTCACAATTATTAGAATTGTCCATAAATGGGATGGTCTATTGCCCAGGGTGAGCTGCCTTTCACTAGAGGTGCACAAGCAGAGAGGACAGCTGCTGGGGTGCAGTGAGGTAACACTGTTGTCCTCTGCAACAGTAGTTCCCAGCCTGGCTGTGGCTCAGAACCATCGACGGAGCTCTGAAAAGTACAGATGCCAGAGAACATCTCTGGAATGGAGCCTATGCAACTGTACCCAGGCCTGTCATTTGTTTGTTATACCTCTAGAGCTAAGAACGGCTTTTACCTTAATATTTGGTGACAGGTAAAAAGCATGTGAAGTTCAAAGGTCAGTGTCCATGAATACAGTTTGATCAGAGCACAGCCAGTCTCATTCCTTACGTGGTGTCTGTAGCCCTGCAGCAGTTGACACGAGTTGTCACAGAGACCCATCGCCCACAAACCCCCAAATACTTACTGCCTGGACGTTTATGGGATAAAACTTACAACCCCTACTCCAAGATGTTGCTATCAAAAGTGTGATATCACCAGAAAGTTTGTGAGAAATAATGAATCTCTGGTCCTACCTCAGCTCCACTGAAGAAGAAACTGCATTTTAAATGAATTCCAGATGATTAAACTCTGAGAAGCGCTCTTCTAAAGTATGGGCCCATTCTAATTTCTATAATCTGGTTGCATTTAAATTTCACAGTGCATTGCCGGCATGAACCTTATAAAAACAAAAATGTGACCCAAACTAGGCTGATATTGGATAAATTTATCCTTCACTGAAAATAATGGGATATTACTAGTCTGGAACTTTCTTTCAACTGCCATATTCAAAAACACTGTTAAATGACCTTTGAAATCCACTGGCAAACAGAAGTATACAGTGTCCTTTCAGCCACACGGAAAAAACTGATCTTACAAAACTGGGAGCAATCTTCCCACCACCCAGATTGATCCGAGTTTCTAAAAAAATCCTCCAATAAAGTAAACTAGAGGCTCTCAGAGGAATGACTGATTCTAGGGCTGAGACAGGCAACATATAAGATGAAATGAAAACAAAACAAACAGTGAGGAGATAGATATGTCAAAGGCACATGGGAAACAACAGAAAGGGCCCTCAAAGGCCAAAGGTGGAGCAATTGTTGCTCAAAAGCAACAAAATAAATAATATGATATTTGACTCATCCAAAGTATAAAATTAGTAATCATGAGTCCATGCAGACATAAATGATTGAACAAATAAATGGGAAAAAAGAAACAAACTTCTTGTCTGGAATTCAGAAGAATGCCAAATAAAATACAGGTCCTCTTGCCTTCAGAGAGGTAGAACTTAACTCCTCGCTCCTTACATGTGGGCTGAACATAGTCAACTTCCTTACAAAGAGCACTGTATGGAAATGGAGTAGTTCTTCCAACGGGTTGTGTAACTTTACAGTGAAGGAACCTGGAAAACATTGCCTGAACCTGATGGTCAAGGTTAAGCCCAACAGTGATGAGTCATGATGATAGCACAAACCCGGACATGATGCCATGAGAATAGCATTTCACCTTTGTAGTCTCCCTCCCCCAAACCCACAACTTCAGTCAAATCATGAAAAAAAAAATCAGAAAAATCCCTATTGGGGAAGATTCTCCAAAATAACTAACTGGTACCCCTCAAAATTGTCAAGATCATCAAAAACAGGGGAAGTCTGAGAAATTGTCACAGAAGAGCCTAAGACAACATAACACCTAAAGGTAACGTAGTATTCTGGATAGGTCCTGAGCCAGAAAAAGGGCTTTAAGAAATGCTAGCAATAAGGGGAATTAGATATAGGGTATATGGGAACACTGTATAGTCTTTACAGTTTTTCTTTGAATCCAAATTATTATAAGATTTTTTTAAATAAAAAAGAATTAGAAGCATTTTGAGCTTTCACCTTTAATTTACATATTCACTTTCATTTCCTTAAGAAGTTTACTTAAACAATTTGTCTAAAATCACTAATGAATTAGATTGAATCCCTTATTAAGTTAGATTGCAATAAATGTATATCACATACCACAAATTATAGAATTTAGTCCTGCTCACAATGACGTCTTGGTACAGTGTCTGGTTCTTCAGGGCACAAACCCTTTTAATTTGATCAAATGACTGAAGATTTAATATTCATTGCTCTACCAACATAGCTGGCCCAACCAGAGAATAAATCCTTGCTGGGTTTCTGTTTCAGAAGCAAGAAAGGAGACCCATGTGGTCTGAATATAAGTTGAAGTCATGAAGTGATTCTGACACATGGTGATGCAGAATTTTGACCTTCCTGCTTTTTGGAAATGTGAATGACTGCTGAGAGCTTCGGGGGGAGACTCAGCAGGACTGAGGAATGTTAATGAAGTCTGCCTTTGTATAAGCCCTTGTTGTTGTAGAAAGAAACCACAGTCATTAATGATGAAATATTGTAGAAAAATTTCTGTAATGTAAGCAGTTCTTCCTCTTATAAATATCCTTCTTACAATCCTCAGAGTAGTCACTAGTGTGCAGAGGGAGGCACTGTGAAAAAACATTTTTTTTTTTTGAAGCTTTTAGAACATCTGTGGTCTCAGGAGAAAGCAAAGTTGCTGTGAAACACAGGCAGAGGGGTTGCCCTTAAGAAATGCTACACATTCTCTATCTGCAATGGCCTGAGGGGATGGTGGCAGGGCAAACAGATCATAGGCACACAGCTAGAATTCTTAAGTCAAGTCTGCTACTTTCTTAAAATTCTGCCAATTTATCTCATTATGAAATGTAAATATAACTGGCATCCTTCTGAGTCTTTCGCCACTCATGTGGATTAATTCCATCAGAAGACTGCTGGCCTGTTAAAAGGCAACTAAAAGGGGCTGTACTGAAGGCAGGGAGATTCCCTTTAGCTGGAGTGGCTCTTTGCCTTGTGCTGGCTTCAGGGAGCCCGTATAGTGAAAGGGCTAACAGTGCAATTCCAAATACATTTACAGATTAGTCTGAAATGTCTAAAAAAAAAAAAAAAAAATCTACTGGAGTTTTGATTGCTACTGTGTTGATTCTTTAGATGAGTTTAGGGAGAACTAACCTCTTCATGTGAGTCTTCCAAACTATGAATGTGTGGAATCTCCCCCACTTGGTTAGGTTTTCATTAATTTCTCTCAGTAATGCTTTCTAGTTTTCTAGTGTACAGGTATATCACCTGCTTTACTAAGTTCACCACTAAACATCTCATATTTTTTGATGCTCTTATTAATGACATATTTTAAAATTTATTTTCCAGTTATTCAAGATGTTTAGACATTTGGTTGATTTTTGTGGTAGGTTTATTGGCCTTGTATGCTGAGACCTTGCTAAATTCCCTTAGTAATTCTAGCAGTTTTTCTGTAGATTCCTTGGATGTTTTTTATACATTGTTATGTTGTCCAGGAATAAAGACAGTTACTACTTTTTTCTTTATAATCTGTATGTCTTTTAGTTTAATTATCTTATTGTTCTTTGGAACACAATGTTTAACAATGTTAAACAGACGTGGGTAAGAGCTGATATTCTTTCACTGGGTCCCAACTTCAGAGGGAAAGCATTCAAGTATCCTTGCTAGGTATGATGTTAACTGATATCTTTCTTCAGTGCCCTTTGTAAGAGTGAGGAAATTTTACATCAATAGGTTTTGAATGTTGTCAGATGTTCTTTTCTGCATCTATTGAAGATAATCATATGTTTTTTTCTCTTTTTCCTATTTACAGAATAATTATAGAATGATTTTTAAATGTCAACCCAGCTGTGTAATCTAGGAATTAAACCAGACTTTGTTATTATTTTTATGTGTTCCTGGATTAAATTTGCTACTATCAAAGATGATTTTCTCTGTGTTCCCGAGGAGTGTTAATTGATAGCTTACTTTCCTGGAATATGTAGGTCCAATTGTGGTTATCAGAGACATGCTAACCTCATGTAAAGAGCTAAATAGGAAGTAACCTTCTATTTTCTAAAAAGCATATTATATAGAATTGATAGGGTTTTTCGTTAATATTTGACAGAATTCAGCAGTATGGTTACCTGCTCCTGTGGTGTTCTTTAGGGAAAGATTTTTCAAAACAAATTTAAAATTCCAAGTTGTTAAACACTATTTAAATTGTCCATTTTTTCTCAAACAATTTGCGTAATTTGTATCTTGAAAGACATTTGTTGATTTCATGTAAGTTGCCAAATTTATTAACATAAAGTTACTCGTAGTTTTTCTTTAGGCACATGCAGAATCAGTAGGTACATCTCCTCTTTCACACCTGATCTTGGTAATTTATGCATGCTCTTTCTTTTTTTTTTTCCTTTTTTTTTTTTTTATTAATTGATTTCTGTATAACATTGATGCAAACATGGGGTACATTGTGCTGTTTCATATACAATTTGAAACACCTTCATCAAGCTGGTTAACATAACTTTCATGTCATTTGGTTGATCATTGTATCAACACATTTATATACTAGTTCTAGAAAAGTTCACTTGTACCTTTGTTAGACAGATATATAGGTAATCTTTCCCATCACCCTCCCACCACCCATCCACCCTTCTCCCCTCCCCTTTCCCACCCCCTCCGCATATTTTTGGGCTAGAATTAAGTTGTATCTTTTGCTTGAGAGCTATAGATTAGTTTCATAAAAGGGCTGTGTACATTGGATACTTTTTCTTCCATTCCTGAGACACTTTGCTAAGAAGAACATTTTCCAGTTCCATCCAT
>CAUYQV010100482.1:0-18659 GCA_963574575.1 Galagoides demidoff | reverse complement strand
GGTTCGAATCCCCAGCCCGGACCCGCCAAACAACAATGATGGCTGCAACCAAAAAATGGCAGGGCGTTGTGGTGGGCGCCTGTGGTCCCAGCTACTTGGGAGGCGGAGGCAGGAGACTCGCTTGAGCCCAGGAGTTGGAGGTTGCTGTGAGCTGTGATGCCATGGCACTCTACCCAGGGGGATAGCTTGAGGCTCCGTCTCAAGAAAAAAAAAAGAAATAGACTTAAGATTCTCATGGTAATGTGAATATCTACATTGTACCAGACACTGTACTTATATCATCTCTAGTCCTCTCAAAGACCTTGCAAGGTTCTATTTTTCCTAGCACACAGAGAAGCTGAAAAAATTTTACAATGGACACAAGTTTGCCTGTCACCTATATTCTATAATTAGTGTTGTACTACCTATGTGTTGTCACATTCATCTATATATCCACACATTCATTGTCCAAGGTTAAGTTTTTTTATTGTGGTAAGAATACTTAATGTGCGATCTCCCTTTTAACAAATTTTTAAGCATATAATACATTATTGTTGACTATAAGTACAATGTTGTACAGCAGATCTCTAGAGCATATTCATCTTGCTTGACTGAAACTTTATGCCCCATTTCCCCTTGCCCCCCAGGCCCTGGTAACCACCATTCCACTCTCCGCTTTTGGCCATTTTAGATACTTCATGTAAGTGGAATCATGCAGTATTTGTCCTTCCGTGCCTGGCTTATTTCACTTAGCATAATGTCCTCCAGGTTTATTTCTATTTTCTCAAATGGCAAAATTTCCTTCATTTTTTCAAAGGCCCAACAGTATTTCGTTTTATACACACACACATATTCTATGCCACATTTTCTTTATCCATTCATCTGTGATGGTCGTTTATGCTTTTCCACATCGTGGCTATTGTGAATAGTGCTGCAATGAACATGGAAGTGCTAATATCGCTTTGAGATCTTGCTTTCAATTCTTTTGGATAAATATCCAGAAGTGGGATTGTTAGATAACGTGATAGTTCTATTTTTAGTTTTTTAAAGAACCTCCATACTGTTTTCCACCAACAGCGTGCAAGTTTTCCTGTTTCATCACATCCTTGCTGACACTTGCAATCTTTTTGAAGGTTAAATTTTTAACCCTTATTTTGTAAGGGAAGGCTCAACCAGATAAGACTGCTTGCCCAAGTCACCTAGCTAGTAAGTAATAAAGTTGGAATTTGGACCCAGGATATTTGACTTCGGAACCTATGCCCTCTCCACAATACTATGCTGGCTCTTGTGATCACTGTGTTGCAATATAAGTTAAAAACAAGTCAACTGGGGAGTGGGTTAGAATTGATTGGGAAGTTGAAATTACTATTTCTGAAACCAAAGTAACAACCTAGGAAGGGCTACTTTAGCCTTTGATTCCAGAATTAAAATATGTGGAAAACAGACTAAGGTAGGGGGGCATGAATCTGTATATTCCACATTATACATAAAGGGGAAGAGAAAAAAAAACATTTCAGGGTATTTGTTGCTGTTGTTTTTAAGAAATAAAATTTTATGATGTAAAGTAGGCCTAGTACAGATTCAGCTCAATTTTTCAACATGTCTGTATATTCACATCATATGAAAATTAAGTATGATAAAACAGAGCATCAAAAATATATCGGACTATATTTCACACATTCTTTTTACTAAGGCAGGAAAGTGTGTGATACATTTCAGAACCATTTCTGCAGAGGGATTGAGACATGACAGGTTTTTCAATAGGAAAGAATTAATAATAAACTCTCCTAAAAGTTTATTAGGATAATTTCCAAACAATATGATGACTTGTTAGGCCTCCATACAGTGAGATTGAGATAAGTATAGGCTCTTACCTTTAGTACTCTGGAATCTTAAAGAGTCAACATCAAAGCTTCAGGTATCTAAATTTTTCACTGAATTAATTTGTAAAATCTCTGATTTAGATGTCTAGAGATAAAAAAAATGATAGACACATGTCTGTTTATATCTTCACTCTTGCAACATTGCTTATAATAAGCATTCTATCCTGTTCATTAGGAGAAAAATTAATTCTAATTTTTTATACAGCATTTTGATTAAGAAGAGCACTGATTTACTATTATTTCTTGAGTATATGCTATGGAGCCATTACTGGGGTCTGTGTTATGAGGGATATATTTAGTCCTGCCTTCAACAATATGTACTGGTATGCACTGGGGGGCTACTGCATTCTAGCCATTGTTCGAGATGTTGTATACAGAAGGATACAATTTCTTGCCTCAAGGAGTTCACAGACACAAACACCACCAGTCAGAGGTAGAAGGGATCTCAGACAGTATGTAATCCACTATTTTCAATTTACAGTTAAGGAGTCTATAGTTTAGAAATGTTAATTTACTTAATCCAGGCTCAGGAGGCTCACAGTGGTAGAACAAGAACTAGAAACCAGCCCTTTTGAGTGCTGGTCTTTTGTGCTTTTGATTGTCCCAATCTATTTGGGAAAACAGGATACTCCCACATGAAACAACTTCAAAACAATATCAGACAAAATGCTGCTAACAAACCATATGGTATTAGCCATAAGTTCAACAGGAGTTAGAGAAGAACTGGAGACATCCAACAGAGCGTAAATCTTCTGAGTAATGACATGCAATTTATTTATAGCAGGGGAGACTTGCTATGCTTCTGACATGTTGTAAGGATGAATGAGATGAAGGCATTCCAAGGAAGCAGTACTTCCCTCTGGATCTTATCATCTTACTCTAAAAAGATATGTTTTCATACATAAGCTAATATCTCTTTCATTTATAACAGAAAACACAATATAAATTAGGAGGGAAATAATTGATAAAATAAAATACAAAGGCTATGAAGTTCAACCTCTGGTCATAATTTATACCAAGAACTTCTGAGATGCAAAATCTCACATAAACCATGTATATTCTTTCCTGAGTGTTTCTTGAATAAAAGAAAATAAAGAAGAAAAACATTCCTATGTGATAATTTTTAAAGGAGAACTCTTTTAGCTAAAGATTTTTCTTACTTTCTTTTTTTTTTTTTGGCCAAGGCTGGTTTTGAACCTACCACCTCCCACATATGGGGCTGGCGCCCTACCTTTTTGAGCCACAGGCACCACCCTAAAATTTTACTTTAAATAAGCTACTTATTATCAGAAAATTTGGGGGGTTTTTTTGAGACAGAGTCTCAATTTGTCACCCTGGGTAGAGTGCTGTGGCATCACAGCTCACAGCAACCTCAAACTCTTGGGTTTAAGCAATTCTCTTGCTTCAGCCTCCCAAGTAGCTGGGATTATAGGTGCCTGATACAACACCCCTGGCTATTTTTTTTTTTTTTTGAGATGAGGTCTCACTCTGGCTTAGGCTGGTCTCCAGCTCCTGAGCTCATGCAATCCACTTGCCTTGGCCTCTCAGAGTGCTAGGATTATAGGTGTGAGCCACCTGGCCTGGCTATCAGGACATTATGTGTTGTGATCTTAATAGGAACTCTCCAAAGGAAGGGATGTGAACATTTATTTTTATAAAGAAAAGCATCACAGGGCTTTGTTGAAAAACATTTACTAAGTGACTACTATGGGCCAAAGCACAGTGCACATACCAGGGCAATGCTTCTCAAAGTATCTGTAGTGAAGGATCAATTTATTTTATTTTCTACCTGACATGGGCAATATTTTGGGAAAACAAAATAAAAGTGAATTACTAGAAAACTGAAAAAGAAATATAAAATATAAGGCCTTTTTTTTTGAGACAGAATCTCACTATGTCACCCTCAGCAGAGTGCGGTGGCATCACAACTCACAGCAATCTCAAACTCTTGGGCTTAAGTGATTCTCTTGCCTCAGCCTCCTGAGTAGCTGGGACTACAGGCAGAATATAAGGCCTTTTAAAAACAATTATTAAACAGTAAGGCCAACTCATTATGTGCTTACAAGTAGCAGCAATATAAAAATTTCTAAATGCTTACTCTCGATTTTTTTTTTGAGACAGTGTCTTGCCCTTTTGCCCAAACTAGAGTGCAGTGGCATCATAATATCTCACTGCAACCATTTGAGGTTTGATCCTGGGCTCAAAATTTCTTCCTGCCTCAGCCTCCCAAATAGCTGGGACTATAGATGCATGCCATCACACCCTAATAAGTTTTTTTATTTTTTTGTAACAATGAGGTCTCTCTATTGCTTAGGCTGGTCTGAAATGCCTGGCCTCAAGTGAACCTCTAGCATCAGCCTCCCAAAGTGCCAGGATTATAGGTGTCAGCCACTGTGCCCAGCCTCTTGTTTTTTTTTTTTTTTGAGACAGAGCCTCAAGCTATCCCCCTAGGTAGAGTGCTGTGGCATCACAGCTCACAGCAACCTCCAATTCCTGGGCTCAAGAGAGTCTCCTGCCTCAGCCTCCCAAGTAGCTGGGACCACAGGCGCCCACTACAGCGCCCAGCTATTTTTTGGTCACAGCCATCATTGTTGTTTTGGCGGGCCCAAGCTAGATTCGAACCCGCCACCTTAGGTGTATGTGGCTGGTGCCTTAGCCACTTGAGCCGCAGGCGCCAAGCCTGCCCAGTCTACTATTGATGTTTGTACATAAACTTGTCACAGACGGGTAGCAAACAGTGCATGGACCAACACATGTACCGAGACTACACCCTGAGTAGCACTTTACTAGAGGAAACACAGTAAAGAATAATACGAACCCCTGTGCATCTAAAGCTCTCAAGTTATTATGAAGACAAATAGGTAAACATATGTTTGCTACATATTATGGCAAGGGTAGTGGTCACCCAAGTGTTGTTCAGCAATCAAGCAGACTCTGGGCCTGGTTGGTAGTGTAGGGGAATACATCAAAAGATATATGTTGGGGTAGAATACTTTGGAGTGGTCTCAAGCTATTCTTTCCCTTATTTTGGCTGCAGGTCCCAACCATACTGCTTTTCAAGAGTACAGTTTCAAAGGGATAGCCTTGATGTTAACTATAGAATTAGAGGTCATGCTGAGGATGGCCTTTTCTTATAAGATGCTACTTGAAATTCCCCACACTTCGGACTGTGGATAGGGATTGCGCAGTGGGATGGGAGAGTTTATCAAAAGTATGATTTGCTATCTGTGGTGGTGGCTGTCAATTTCCTGTCATATATTGCTGGGAATTCAGGGAGCTCTGGGGATAAGAAAGGACTTTTATGGAAGCAAACACATGAGAGGTCAACTGTTAAATGCCAGTTGGCTTATTAAGGGCCCAGGCTGCAGAATATAAAGACCCAGAAAGAACTTAGTGAAATTATTATAGGTTCTCCACACCATACATCAAAATAAATATGTTACATTACCTGAACCACTGTGTTTTTTGGTCTACAATAATTCAAAGCACAATAAAGTATGTGTGAATTGCCATGTGGCACATAAAGCCATGCCTCAGGCATCACCAGTGTTTGGATTTAAAGTTACTATACTCTCCATCACCAAACTACAAACCTCTTAAATTTTTATAGAAAACCAAATATTCTATGCAAGACACACAAAATATTAGATATACATACAGTATATCTGCCCAATCAAAAAAAAAATCAATGGATCAGGGTATAAAGAAATATGTTAGAAATCTAGATCAATATTCCTTATACAAACACAGAATAGAATAACTTTTTATTTGTAGTAATCAACATGATGCCACAAATAAAAATTTCAATAGTTTTTTAAAGTCTTGGACTCTGACTTACAAGAACCTCAGTATATTTTAGGATTTAGTGAGGGTGAAGCATAGTCCCTGGTCTGAGGAGAGGCTATCCATCCACAGCTCACAATGCAAGCATCTCAGAGGGTCTATTAATTTTCCATACACATGGAGCCAAATTCTGCCTGGGATTATTATGCAATTTTCAAAATGGCTTTAAGTCTTTCAACTTACAAAGTTACCATTTACATTGCACTGGCCTGCTGGCTGGGATGAATGAATGAACACTCTTTCCCAAAGGACCATAATTCATTCTCTGATCATAGCATATACATTTGGGAGCATTGGGATCAGTGTGCCTGGCGCCTCCCCTCCCCTCCGCCCCACAAAGAAGTCATACACTGCAAGGGAAGGGGAGACAAAGTGGCTGTGTGCCATAGAGTGCTGAGGTGTGGCTAGGGAGGTGTTGACCAGTCTAACATATAAGCAACTGTCTACATGATGTGATTTCAGGTGCACCAAAAAAGGCCTCATTGCCCCTCAGTTTAAACACTCCCTTCCCACTGGCAGATGCCTGGAATTCCACAGTTTTTAGAGCTCTGTTCCTTTAGTTTAAAGCTTTGATCCTGTTAAAATACTCTTACCCCTGGGTGGGCAGCTCCATTCTATCCTATCAAGCACATAACATTGTAAGCAGATGAGTTTTAAAGTTTCTTCTCTGAAAGCAGGTTTTGAGAGTGGGGTTCAGGGCAGAAGACACTGTGTACCTGAGGGAGACAGAAAGAGTAGAACATTACCTGAGGGGCAAAGGGAACTGGGCCCAAGACAAACAATGTGTGCGTGTGTGGCCCTGTGCAGGGCTGTGTATGAGCTCCTCCCATGGCGGCAGCTGGTGAACACCCTTTCTTAACCCTCTCCCAGAAAACTTGATTTATGCTGCTTTTGGAGCCATGGAACCAGACTCTCCTCCCAGCTACAGCAAGATAATAGCTGCTGGCTACAGCTGGGAATTCTCGAATTCTTTCAAACTGGAGACTGGGAGCAAAAGGTGAAGAAAAGTTCTTCTGGGCCTGCTGGGCTAGGTAGCCTTCCTCTGGGGTCCAAAGAGAAAGATGGGGCCCAACAGTGTTACCTAAATGCTTCCAACTGGGCCTGAAAGCATAGAACCATGAATTGTAGAAACTGAACCCTGGCTCAATCAGCACATCCTTTTGTGATTTTAGACTGATTGTTTCTCTTTGCCTCTTTTAGCTGAAGGGTAAGGGTGAATCATTGGTCTTCTGACATGAGGAAGGGAGCTTTGAAAGGTAAGACAGTTGTTTATGTAAAGGAGAAAAAGAAAATGCAGTCTTAGTTCATAGTCACCCATCTGGACAGTATAGGTATGTAATGTAACAAATTTCATGCTTTGGTTTAGGAACTGGATTTTCATCAGTAAAATTCCATTACTGGATAGGCAGAGTGGACAGCTGTCCATGGCATTCCTGCAAGCTTTACCTGACCAAAAGCCTATCCTTCAATGCCTGTTTCAGTGCCTGAAATTTCACTGGTAGAGTCATCACTTCAGGGCTAGAAGGGTAGAAAGTCTTTGAGAGGCACTTGTAAAAATGGAATCACTCCTCAAATCTAGCAAATTTTAACCTTAGGTTAGCTAAAAGCCCTGAAGTAGCTGCTTTTGGGAGGCGTGTGTGTGGAGGACCAGAAGCTTTCAGTCCAAAGAAATATTTCACAAAACCTCAGGGCCAGATTGCCTATGACCTGGCCTGCATCCTATTCATTCACCTATTTCCCCACATTTTGTTACATCTTCACATTCTCAATAGTATTTAGTATTTTTAAGTAAGCTCACCCTTTTATTGAAATAAATTTATCTCAGTACTACCTCTTTTGCTTTGTCCTAATCAAATCATGGATTGGAAGTACTAGTTATATATATATATATATTTTTTTTTTCTAATCCACCATTAAAATAAAAAGTAAAACTTCATTGGTCCACTGCATTGAGCCCAGGGATTCACACACTTCACTTTGGGAAGCACTGTCCTAGCTCATACAAAGTGTGTTAGATATAAAAACATATATTAAAAATAAATCACAGCCCCCTTTTTCCAGGTACTCAAGACTCAGTAGTTGAAAACAACTGTTGCCTTTGTAGTTAGTTGCATGAGTCTGGAAGATCATGAATTTATGGGAGGTCATGTCTTCCTCTGCAAGGTCATGAAATTCAATCAATGCTTGCCTTCCAATCTGCCCTTTGGTCACAGGGCTCCACAGGTGGAACATATCAAACTCACCAGCCAAATTATGACTCTTAATTGGTGTTTCTTTTAAAGTGGATATGTCATTTGTCAAATGTTCAATGCAGGCGCAGGCCTAGCCCGAGGCAAAATTATGAAGTAGGAGAAGAATGCCAGATACATGGGCAGCACTCAATGTTTGTTGAAAAAAAGAGTGAATGAGCCCTCCGTCCTTGACTCCTTCTCTCCCATCCCCCATATCCAGTAGGCCACCTTCCCTTTTAAGTCTATTTCCTAAACATCTCTGGTAGTTTTTCCTCCTTCCAAATCTCTACTGCCACAGGCATTGGTCATTTCTTGTCTGGATTATTTTCACAGCGTCTTAACTGACCTCCTTGCTTCTAATCTCCACAGTGCTTCTGGAGAGAACTTTAGTGGTACTCCTGTGCTTAAAATCTCCTTAAATGGTTCTTTAGGCTCCTTCACATGCTTCAAGACCCTGCATAATCTAGACCTTGCTTACCTCTCTCACTTTACCTCTTCTAACTCCCCGGCCTGAAATTATTACTTGTACTTTCCATCCTCCAACTGGGCTATGACCGGCCCTCTCAATGTCTTTGTTCACGCTACTTTCTTTGCCTGAATGTTCTTCCTCCTATCTGCTTTTCTCAGCTCAACTCCTACTGGTTTTTCAAATGGAAGTTTAGGACATCATCTCTTCTGGAAGCTTTCTGGGATCCCCACCCCCACCCTCTAGCACTTAACCACAGTGCATTAACATTTGTTTGGTTGTTTTCCCCATTAGGCTTGTACCTCTTTTGAGTCCAGGCACCCGTGGGTTAATCTGAATCCCCATTGTCTGTTTGTATCCCACAATGGCTGGCACATAGTAGGAGTTCAAATATTTGTTAGTAAAAGAATGGATGAGTGAATTAACTCCTTAGCGACCCTCTTTTCCTTTGTCTGTCTTCTCAGCCTACAAGTCCTGGGACACAGCCTCCTCTGCTCTACCCCCACACTTTGCATACCCCAGACAAATCCTGATGCCGTCTCTCCAGCAAAACCTACTTTCACCTAGGTCAAAAACTAATTCACTAATTAGTTTATTAGTGAATAAACTAATTCACACTGAGGAATTAAATCATTCTGTCATACAAATACTGAGTTCCTTCTATGTGCAAGGCACTTTGGTAGGGTGTGTGTGGGTGGGTGGGGGGTTTAGGGGGCCAGGGAAAGAATCTAAAGATCCCACTCTAAAGATCCCTACTTAGGAGTATACAGGTAATGCTCTCCTAATCTCTTTGAGGATACTAGATTTTCAGAGAACTGGATTTCTAATGGTGAAATTCAGGCAGAAGAGGTGGAGTTGTGGGTCTAGATGACCTTTCAAACAGTCTTCTACATCGTCTATGAAATAGGCTAGCTCTGGCTCAACATATTTGCTGTATAACATTATTTTCTAAAGAATTAGCCTGCCTTTAAGCCCCTGGTTATTTCGTTGTCACCAGTAATGCTATACTTCGGGAAAGTCCGCTTAGGGCTACCGTGCTGGAGATAGATTCTTTTAACATCCTGGGACCAGGTGCGGCGCTTTCTCTGACTTTGTGTGGTTCTATCCAATCAAACCTAGCAAGTAAAGGGGCTTTCAGACTTTCTAGGTACAGTATTCAAGGGCAGGCTGTGAAAACCCCAATGGTCCCCAGCTGTCCCTGAACGTGCCTATTTGTGGGTTGGCTTTGAGAACCTGCCCAGAGCTGGGTTGGGAAAACGGTTCACGCGAAGCTCCTATCTGAGAGCAGAATGAGGACGTGGATCTCGTGCGGAGAAGGAAGACCTTGTGCAGCTCTGGACAGGGTTGGGAGAAGGCCTATGGCGAAGCAGAGGGGCACCTAAACCAGGGACTCCCCCCCCAGGAAGGTTGGAGAGGTGGCAATAATCCTAAAGGGAAAAGCCCTCTAGGCTGCAGGCCAATAAGCGGCGGGAAGGAGGAGTGAGGCTGGGGAACTTCTCCCAGAGCCAGTCAGAAGAGACGGCTGCTGAGAAGCCAATCAGCACCCTCAAGCCTGCAGCCCCTCTGCAGTAGTTATGCCAGAGCGCCCTGTGTAGAGCGGCAGCGAGCGGGCAGCTGGGCTCGGCTGCCAGGAGCCACCGCACGCGTTCCGCACCCTCCTCTCATATTGCCCTTGCCCGCGCGCGGTCCCGCCGCCGCGGTGCTGAGGTCAGCCCCGCCGCGCTCCACGCCGTGCTCCTGCACGCCGCAGGCTTAGCAGCTGCACGACCGCCACCGCCTCCCAGCCCCGCGGCTCGCGGCGCCCCGCCCCGTCCCTCCTCGCCCCGCCCCATCCCAGTCAGCCCCGCCCTGCCCCGCGCGGTCAAGCAGTTCCCGCCCTCGCCCAGCGCTCAGGTAGCTGCGAGGAAACTTTTGCAGCGGCTGGGTAGCTGCACGTCTCTCACTCCTCAGGGCCACAGCCAGGACTTGCCGAGTCCTGGGACTGCTCTCGCTCCTGCTGCCACTCTCCCGCGCTCTCCTAGCTCCCCGCGAAGCAGGATGGCCGGGACCGTGCGCACCGCGTGCTTGGTGGTGGCGATGCTGCTCAGCTTGGACTGCCCGGGACAGGCACAACCCCCGCCGCCGCCTCCGGACGCCACCTGTCACCAGGTCCGCTCCTTCTTCCAGAGACTGCAGCCAGGACTCAAGTGGGTGCCTGAAACTCCCGTGCCAGGTGAGGAGGGGTCCCTTTCGCGTTTTCCGCGCCCAGCGGGGAGCCTAAAGGCGCGTGGTTCTTGTCTCCCAAGCGCGCTGGCCCCGGGCTCCGGTCGTACGCCCTGCAGCTGGGCACCTGGGAGTGGTCGGTGTGCCTGGGGCCTGGCCGGGTCTACCGAAGGAGGAAGGGAAGGAGCTTGTATGTGCACCGAGTCCGCATCCCTCAGGCTTGTGCTGCTGTCAGGGAAGGTGCAAGCGGGAGGAACCGCGGGGATCGCTATCTCGTGAGCGCCCAGATTTTGGGAGGGCGGGAAGGTGGGCGCTGTTTCCCCGGCCTCTGCGAACTGGTGCCTCAGAGCCGAGCTGCTTCCTCGGGAATTTGCCACCCTTGCTCGCACGTACGTGTGAGAATTTCAGCCTTAGCTGGATCGCAGCTCCAACCACCTTTTTTCCCCAACGTGCCCCCCACGCCCTCCTTTCCCCAGCCCGGGTTTCCTAGGCTTACGGGCCCAAGTGCAGGCAAAGTTGAGGACACATTACCGAATCCACAGTGGCGGGCAAAGACACGCTGAGGGAAACTTTTGAGTAGGAGGGTCCTCCAAATGAGGAGATCCGAACCCTTCCCTTCAAAACAGCGTCCCTTCTTAGCTAGGTTGGCAAAATCGCTTTTAAAACGGTGCTACTGGCCCAGGGAGCCGGAGTCCAAAGATGATTTAACTCCTCCCCCTCCAAAATTCATTTGCCTTCTTGACAGGCTGGAC
Source organism: Galagoides demidoff (assembly GCA_963574575.1). NCBI lineage: Eukaryota > Metazoa > Chordata > Mammalia > Primates > Galagidae > Galagoides > Galagoides demidoff. The sequence goes on along the minus strand of CAUYQV010100482.1, from coordinate 7,303 downwards.
CCTGAAGGGAAGATGATTTTAGGTGGAGGAAAGTTTCTGAACGTCTGCCTTTTGTTCTACACAATCAGATTGTGCTGTGAGGACATATTTTAACCTCAGCCGAGGGCTGCCACTGTCAACAGATGAATATTAATGGCCTTATGTGATTGACTGTCCAGCGATTGGGCTCCTAACGCCTGCCTTAGAATCCAATTAGAACGAGTTGCTACACTGACAACGCGGGCAAGAAGAGTCATTTTCAAACAGGTTAATATATCGGAGGTGCTCTCGGAAGAAACAGTTTTACTCGCTAACTGTAAGATGTTTGTGGCCTCCAGGGTCCCTTCTGGACTCTTGGGTCTTAGTGAGGAGCGCATCTTGTGCTGCCCAGGGATCCTGGTGCAGCCCTAGCCAAAACTTGGCTGGTGGCTCTCAACAAGTCATGGAGGCGGGCCTGATGGTTGGACCAAGTTGTGAATGCAGATGCACGCCCTGTGGGCGCTGCCAGCAAGCGTTCACTGGCAGGAGGTTACCTAGGCAGCCAGCGTGCCCTCAGCCTTTTCTTTAGGTTAATGAAAAGAGCAGAGCGAGCCTGCTGTTTAGTTGCAAGGGTAATTGGTCACCCTTTTTGGTGACTGAAATGCATTTGCGCATATGTTAAATATGGCTTTGCAGGATTTCACTGTAAGGGAGGGTAGAACCACCTCTTCCACTGTTACATGTTAATAACATACCACGTGGGCGTGTGCAGGAGCTGTAAGGGGCAACCTATGAATCAGTTCCACAGAGCTGAAACAACAGGCGAATCTTTCTCCTCTGGAAGTGCCATGGTAATTAGATTGCTAAGGACAGAGAACATAACTTTTGTTGATAATGTAAAAATTGGTCCTCACAGGCAGAGCCCCCACAAGATGAATGGGCCGAAGGTTGGGGTTGGGGCCACATTGGCTGATTGTAAGCCAGGGAGTCAAGGTGGTGCTTAGCAGAAGAAAAAGACCAGAGGAAAGAACAGATACTCATTTAGCAACCCCCTCCACACACACACTTAAGCAGGCATTCACCCTCCCCCTGTTCTCTGGCTGCCTGCCTCTTTGCAGCATCTGTATAAAAGTATTGCAAGGGCCCACACACTGTGTATGAGATTTTGGCCAGGACTTCCTCCTGGCCTAGAGATGGCCATACTTATAGAGAATGGGGACTTGTAGTAAAGATTTTTCATCTTTTTCTACTATTTCATGAACTCTATATAGGAGAAATCACTTTTCACAGGTTTTCATCATATAGACCCAGTATTCCCTGTTTCAGTTCTATTTAACAAATGTATATGGTCTTGAGCACCCTCTACATGGCGGGTCTTGTCCTGATTCGTAGGACAAAAGCCAAACTTCAAATATGGTGATCTCCATACAGCTACCAAGTAGCTTAGATTTTCTGGGGGTGGCGCACATTTCCAGTACTCTTCCCTGGCATGAAACCATGTGTCCTGAATTTTAGTTGGCCAAATATGGTCACTGTAGTTATGGAAAACATGGTGAAAATTCTAATGTCCATGTGTGGAAAGAGCTCATCAGTATTTCAGGAAAGAGGCGATAATGGCAGACGAAATACAATGGCAAGTGCATAATTTCAAAGTGAATAAATGTGTAATTTGCTGCTGTCGTTCAGTGGTTGGAAATTGAAAGAGCTGCAAATTATTTGATAGTTATGAACCATCATGATGACTGCTTGACTTTTTTTCACCCATCTATATTTTAAGCCACGTTCAGTTTCCCTTCTGCACTGTATTAACTGATTTAAAGCCTTCATTGTCTGTTGTCTGCTTATCAAATGAGATTTGGTCACAGTGACGAGAAATCCTTAATAATGTCCTGAATTGGGCAGCCTCTGTGGCTCAAAGGAGTAGGGCGCCAGCCCCAGAGGTGGCGGGTTCAAACCTGGCCCAGGCCGAAAACTGCCAAAAGAAAAAAAATGTCCTGAATCACTTGAGGGGAGCATTTGGGATTGAGCGCTAACTTGGCCATTAGCAGAACTGGGTTAGAGTGGATAAGGTACATTTCTTAAGTTAATATAGATGAGACTAAATGGTATTTGAGATCAGCCAACCTAAAAAAATAAATCACTGGTGCTGAAGGACTACTCTAGACTTCCACAAAGCTGTTATAAAGCCTTACAATCTCATGTTCCCATTTCTTTTACAGTGTCCAAGGCACAGGATAAGGGTCTAAATAGCATGTCCCCAAGATCCATAGATCTCCTCATACCTCACTTTTTTTTTTTAAAGGATTTGTAACTTGGAAAGCACCACAGATGGAAACCAGGCGCATGGAGTTAGCGTTTGGCAGAAAAATCTATATAACTTCCAGTGCAGCTCTTTTGCCCTTATTTAATTTAGAAAAATTAAAAAAAAAGCCAATGAGCTCATAAGTCTAGATGTTTATTTTGTTTTGCTTAACCTACCCACAGGCGCAATCAAGAATGGATACAATTTTAGGCAAGGAAAGTGAGCTAGTAATCAGACAATGATGTTTCCAGTTTTCTCAAGGGAATGTTACAGAAGTCTGAAAAAAAAACTCCTCTAAACAAAAATCAAGTGTAATTCACTTTATGAATGCCATACACCACTTTCGTGGAGGGGGAAGTGTAGAAGACGGATGGTAATGAGAAAATCAAACAAACCCTGGTAGTGTTGCAACTCCCAAAAGATTGAGGGATCTTGTCTTGGAGGGCCTTGGAAAGTGCAAGAACCAAACCAGAAGGCCAAATCCCTATACGGGTAAAAGGCAGCCTCGAAGAGCCAAAATTGACTTGCAGTTTCTGAAAAAAGAAGAAATAACATAAAAATAAAAAGCAACATTCTTGAGAGTTTGGTATTTGTTTTTTGTTTCTTTCTTTCTTTCTTTCTTTCTCTCTCTCTCTCTCTCTCTTTAAGTGTGAAAACTAGCAACCGTATCTGGGTTGCCAGCTGTGGTTCCCCAATTAGTTTGAAGCAGTTAGCGGTTGTAATGTCTGGAGAGAGAATAAGAAGTGAGGTGTGGGAGGGGTTTTTTTCCTCTGAGATTGCACTAAACATTTGGGTGAGCAGGTGATTTGCTAAAACTTTGAAAAAGTTGTATTATTGTGTGCTAAATTGGAATAGGTTAGAGAACGTTTTCCAATGTGGTCTGAATGTATTTATTACACTAATCCTGATATTGGTGCTGAGATGTGCTTAGGAGCCATCAATCTGATGGAGGAGATGACTGATGATTGGTGGGGCATGTTGGTCTGGAAGAAGTCTTAAGACTGCCAACTCCTTGGCAGGCTCTGTATTAGGTGCTGGAGGTACAGAGAGGAGTGAGACGCAATTCCTTTTGTCAAGGAACTCACAGTCTAGTGGGGGAGCACACAAGAAAACAGGCTTCCCAGGAAACTTGTAGGATTAAATGGGGTGAAAAGGGCTAGAAAATACCTCCAGGAAATTGGCTGAAATGGTCACAATAGCCAGCCTGGGCAAGGGAAAAGAACTGAAGAGATAGAGTGGGAGATAGCGAGACGTCTCTTAACAGGACCGCCATCTTAAAAAGAGTTTTCTGAATTCTTGAAGCAAATTCCATTTTGTAAGCATTAGGAAATACAGACATAAGATTTTGATGGATGCTAGATGACACAGATGGTGTCAGTTTTGCAATGTGTTTTTTTCTTATGGGCTGGTAAGTTGTATCCAATGTTTTGATGCAATATTTTTGAGTATTCTGCTACTTCTGTCTTTAACGTTGAAATGTTTGCTATTCACTGTAGCCTAGAAAAGGGCTGCTTATTACCAACCTGGGAGAAAAGAATCCTGGATTTGTCTGGTATGAGACAAGACAGAAAACATGTTTTCTCCTTAAATGACAGCTATCAACGACCACGCCAACTTCAGTGTTTGATGCGTATACAAAAGCATGGGTCTTAAGTGGTATCTTATTACTCATTTCTAAGAAAATTGAAGATAATCACTTATAACTTGTGCACACGATACATCATTTGGAAAGAATTTCACTGGGGATCATGTTGCTCAACTGAAAAGTTCTGGCATGCTGAATTTGTACATTTTTGTGAATGCTTCCTTTTACTCTGATCTCTAGCTTTTTTCTGCATATGGTTATTTGTATGTTTTAGATTATAAGCTTCTTAAAGGGAAAGCACTACATTTGAGCCGGGTTGAGCACAAGGCTAAGAGCAACGTACAGCATTTGGTAAATAACTGACAAAAATGGAATGCCTGATCCATTATATATTCTCTGTGAACTCTCACATACTTTCTCAAGCTATATGTCATCATACTTATTTTTAAAGCCTATGTTCAAATTGCTACAGTACATTATTGGGGTGTGTATACAAACTTTTCGGGCTACAAATATTTTGGCTGGAGACAGACACAGGCTTAGCTCAGTTAGCTGGCAACTCTTACCATCAGGCAGGGCTTATTAATGTTGAGTACCCAAAGAACAAATTGAAATTAGCAGCATTGTTATGACTGGCTTCGTATCATTAAAGATCAACAATTATTATAGCACATAAATTGTAGGGCATCTCTTAAATCAAGTCCTCTTTGATTTAATGTCAGCTAGACCTTTCTTGCTAAGGTTGATATTACCATATTTGGGAGTTGAGCTGTACCACATGCAAGAACCTGTTGAAGTACTTCACAGGTTTCTTTTGCCTGGGATCAGAATTCAAGAGGCTATTCCAGGAGCCAGCATCTGTTCAGTCCTAGCCAATCTTGTAAATGGGTTTGATGTTTTTGGTAATCTAGGATCTAATGGAAAGTGCAGGCAGAAAAATCCTTCACTTATCTGCCCATATTTAGCAAATTGTCTGCCTTGAAACTGGAGCCTCGTCACTCCATTAAGAAATGAGCATCAGAAAATAGAATCCAAGTCATGGGCCCCAGACTGGCGTTAGAGACATCATAAGGTAATGGGAATATACCTTCCGAGACATAATGACAGGGAGAATGAGGTTCAGAAAGCAAGGTGAAGGTGGGCATATCAGCAGAGAAAATGTGCATTTTGAAATGCTGTGTGCGGGGGCGGGGGGGCGGGCGCAGAATGCTATCTGGAACATTATAGTCTCATTCGAATATCTTGTTGAATTTCCAAAGTAAAGAAGATTTAGTTCTGTACTTCAAATTAGGCCAATTAAAGATGAATTAGCCAATTGCTAATTATTAGGCATACTAGTTTGCAATTTTTAAAACAAAAATGAATCCAGATTGATTACTAAGGCGTTTTCACTTTTGCCTCTCTTTGTGTGTAGCTGGACAAAGCCTCATTTGAGTTTGTATTTTTCCTCATGAATAAAAAGGAGTCAATGTTAGGACCAAAATGCATTGCTAGTGTTCCAAACAGTTAATTACTTTTAGTAGCTGAAATTGTATTTATATGCTAGATTAGTAAATCTACTAAGCTCTTTGAAGCACACTTAATAAGCTTATATTGATAAATAATAGATAGAAAGGGAGATAAAATACAAGTGAAAGTAGCAATAAGAAGGGGCAGGGAAACCAAAGCCATTATAAAAGAAACCCGCACGCGTTGTATTTTTTTCCATCCATCTGAAAGTTGAAAGATGTATGTTTCTCAGCAGAAGTGATGATTTTGAAAATATTCCGTATTTTTTCAAAATTTCCACAGCAAAACAGATATTTACTTCTTATAACTGAGAAGAAAGCACAACTTTAGATTAAAAATTCACTTGGCCCTTTTGAGCCTGCCTTTTGAGAATAAGTTTATTACTAGAAAATTAGAAGTCTCAACTATGGCAACTCTAAGGTACATGTTTCTAATTATATTTTCCCGGCTAGACTGTCACATATTTATGGTTAGAGGCTGTATCTCATTCATCTTTGTATCCCCCAGAATGTCTAGCACAGCACACAATACAAATAATAGGTAGTCAATACCTATTTATAGACTGAATGAATGGAGTTTGAAATGTATTACAAACACAAAGTTTCCATAAATCCTATATTTAAGTAATTGATTTATTTTTACCAATACTAAGGTTTCTAGAAAATGTAAACACTTTTTCAGGTCAAAAATCCATTTGTTGTTTATTAGGTAAGTAATAAAATATATTGGTTTAATTCATTTGGCTACACAATTACTCTCTGGAAGAAGTAGACTAGCCGAATTGTACAAGAGGTAAGTACTCTGTGTTTTGTGTTACAAGGATATTTTAAGTTATTTAAGGATAAATTAAAGATCTATACATATACATAAATGCATATATTTATCTTCGTTTTACAGATCTGTGATATTTAGGTTTGTGAAAATAATGCAACTTGCTGTTAATTACAGAAACATACATTGAATATATGTAAGTTCTTCCACAGTGTTTGATGTTTCTTACCTATGACATTAAGCTTCATATATGTACATTAAAAAGGATATAATCCAAAGTGGATTTTCAGCCATGGAAATTTTATTTGGGTAGGATAGAGAGCCTCACGCAAATTCTCTTAGTTCCTGTCTGCATTAGGCCAAACTTCAATTACTTGGCTAGGGATGTCCTATTAGGAATCCTTTCAGATAGTGGCCCAAGTAGGAAAGAGGGTAAAGAAGAAAGGGATGATGTTCATTTGAAAAAAAAAAAAATTAGAATTCAATTTGCATATTCTCCTCCTTAATCCTGGTTCTGCTCTTTCTCTCCCAAATCCTGTATATTAGTACTTATAGTATGTATCAAGGCATCCCGAGATTCTCCATCGCTCTGTGTCAAATTTCAGTTTGGATGACTGAAGCTGAGGGACACATGGTGAATAGAGTAAGAGAATAACAGATATAAGACGAAGATTAAAAGCTCTCTGTCTAGTATATATCAGAAAGTTAACTGGCATGTAACAGATGGAAAGGATTAGAAAACAGTTGAATTTGGAAATTTGCATGTGTGCAGAGATAATACAGAGGGATATCCCAATTGCATTTGGTTCCCAGAAATACTTTATCTGTACTTCTTCTTACTTTCTTTCATGTCTGTTGCTTGTTCAGGGCATCTTCCAGACCATATGCTATTGAATGCAGGAGCCGTGTTTGATTCGTTATGATATCCTCTAGAATGGTGAGGAGAGTGCCTTATACAGAGTTATTAATGAAATTAATGAATTAATTAGTTGGAATGAATGAGAATAAACTTCTTTTTTTTTTTTTTTTGAGATGGAGCCTCAAGCTATGCCCCTGGGTAGAGTGCCATGGCATCACAGCTCATAGCAACCTCCAACTCCTGGGCTCAAGCGAGTCTCCTGCCTCAGCCTCCCAAGTAGCTAGGACCATAGGTGCCCGCCACAACGCCTGGCCATTTT
>CAUYQV010100481.1:0-13591 GCA_963574575.1 Galagoides demidoff | reverse complement strand
GTGGCCATTATGGAGACAGAGCAGATGGACAATTTCAGCAGATGAGCAGTGGGGCTAGAGTTAGGAGAAGAAAACGGAAGAGGCAGGTGTATGCTTCTGGTTCAAAAACTTTAACTGTGGCTCCCCATCTGTAGTTCAAGCAGCTAAGGCACCAGCCACATACACCAGAGCTGGCAGGTTCGAATCCAGCCTGGGCCTGCCAAACAACAATGACAACTACAACCAAAAAATAGCCGGGTGTTGTGGACAGTGCCTGTAGTCCCAGCTACTTGGGAGGCTGAGGCAAGAGAATCGCTTAAGCCCAGGAGTTGGAGGTTGCTGTGAGCTTTGACGCCACAGCACTCTACCCAGGGTGACTTGAGGCCCTGTCTCAAAAAAAAAAAAAAAAAAAAACATTGGGAAGAAAAGGGAAGAGATAGAGCAAGTAGGAGTTATTGATGTCTTAAAGATGGGGAGATAGAGCTCAAGCTGGTTTGGAGAGGACACAGGCAGTGAAGCATACATGGACGTTATAGGACAGGTGAGGATAAGTGAAGGAGCAAGTTCAGTGCTGAGATAGCCTGGAACCCAGGGCTCCTGATTCCCAGGATAGTGCTCATTCCTTTTCTTTTTTTCTTTTCTTTTTTTTTTTGTTAGAGTCTCATTTTGTTGCTCCTGGTAGAGTGCCCTGTTGTCATAGTTCACAGCAACCTCTAACTCTCAGGCTCAAGGGATTCTCTTGCCTCAGCCTCCCAAGTAGCTGAGACTACAGGCACCCACCACAACACCTGGTTATTTTTAGAGATGGGTTCTCGCTCTAGCTCAGGCTGGTATCTAACTTGTGAGCTCAGGTGATCTACCCACCTAGGCCTCCCAACAAGCTGGGATTACAGGTATGAGCCACTGCCGGCCCTAGTACTCATTCCTATGCCATAGTGCCTTCCTCTTCCAGGTGAGGGGCCAAAAAGGGAAGGAGGCTTATGGAGAGCTGGGAGCCCCTAGCTTGGGAAGCTTGGAGTAAGGGCTTCCTTTCAAACTACAACTGCATAGATAGTGTTGGCATCAGCAGGCACCACTGTGGACAGCCGGCGAGGTCTTTGGAGGGCCATATAGTCCAGATCCGCATACAGTAGGTTCTGAAGAAGGAAGAAGTAGAAAGCAGGATGGTCTCCCTAGTCTGACTCCCTTGAGGTCCAGACCCTTTGCTGGTCCACTTTCTTCAGGGATCCCAGCAAGCCCTTACCGGTTCTTGATCCAGGTCCCCTGGAATCTTGGGCTCCTCCTCTTTTACTGGCCTCTGGGGCTCGAGTTTCACCAGTGGAACTATTTGGGGGGGACAGAGCTGAAGGATGGAGAGAAAGTGACCAACTTGTCTGCTCCCAGCAAGGGCTCAGACTCAGATATGAGGGGCGGGGAATGTGCAGGTAGAAAGAAATGGGGTGGAGTTAGTCTCACCAAATCTGGGCGGTGGTCGAAGCGGGGGCGGGGACGAGCGCCTGTAAAGGACATATAAGAGTTTTTGAGAGTCATCAATCTAGTTTCACTACGCCAAGCCGCTCACAACAGCCGACCAACTTGCAAACTCAGACGGCGGGGTAGTAGGGATCCTTAGGCTCCACCCCCATTCGTAGTGGTGCCTGTGCTCTGACTCCGCAGCACTTCCAGCTTGGCTCTTCTAGCCTGTGCTCCATTCCCCAGCCCACGGCCTAGCTCCCAAGTTCTGACCTGTCCCAGTAGTCTCTACGCCCCGCCCAGGGCTCGAGATCTACCCGTTCCGTTTGTGAAGGTTCTAGCCCTGCCCCTCGCGCTTCTAGCCCACTCTACCTAAGTCAGGCCCCGCCCTTTGTGCTCACCTGCGCAGCCACCAGACCACGCCCAAAGCTCCCAGTCCCAGCAGCATCCCAGCGCCCAACAGTGGGATCAGCACCTGGGGATACACGGACCCTGGGGGGAAAGGCGTGGCGGTTACGGATGCCGAGGTTAGGGGTTCGACCACAGAGAGCTAGCTCTCCTTCTCAGCCCCGCCCTCACCTTCCAGTAGGAGTCGAAATTAAATTCTGCTGTGTGCACCGGCCTCCACCTACCGTGGGTAGACTCCGGGACCCGGCAATCGGCCCTGTCCCCCAGCACGTGAAGCACCGTACGGCTCTCGTCCTCGTGGCGGCCTCTGCAGAAAAAGGTGCCCGAATCCCCCGCGCTCAAAAGGAGCTCCAGCCGTCGGATACCAGGGTCCAGGGAGCGTAGGCGGCCAGCGAAGAGCTGGAGCGGAGGCACAGTGGGGATCCCGCTTGTCGAGGCCCACAGGATCGGGCGGCGTCCTTTGGACAGGCCCTTGCAGGCCGGGAAGCTAGGCGCCCAGGCCCAGCGGATGGGGTGTGAGACCCCTACGCAGGAGAGATTCACCCGGTCCCCAGGGCGACCGTCCAGAGAAGCTAGAGGAAGCCAGGGGCGGTAGTTAAGGCACGTCTCCAACCCTATGACTTTCTTGACTTTCCTTGCCCATCCTTACATACACTTTGATGCTCTAGGGAGCCCCCTTATTTCCTTCTCCTCTCCTCTGTACTCCGACCATCCGGGATTTTCACACAACACACTCAGTCCCCCTGGGTGAGTTCCTTTCAGTGCCTCTGTCTTTCCATGCCTATCACGCTCTCCCAGGGATCGCTTACCTCCTAAGTCCCCTTGGGCCCTCGAGAGCAGCAGAGGCAGTAGCTGCAGAAACAGGGCCATGGTTGGAATGTGGATGTGGTGGACAGTGGCCGCGAGTGAGTCAGCCGGGGAGACCGGAGGGAAGCTGGTGGGGGTGGGGGGAGATGGTGGGGCTGGGGGCTGCGATAAGAGCGGAGGCGGGGCCACAAACTGCCTGGTCCCTTTGGGAATCCTTGAAGGCAAACTCACAATTCTCAACAATGCTCACTTAAAATTTGTGTTCCAACCGTTTACACAAACATTTTTGCCTTAACTCCTCCAGTATAGCTGCCGCTGGGAGCATCATGAATTCTGGAGCCCACTGCCTGAGTTCAAATCCTGACTTGCCATCTACTAGCGGTGTGATCTGGCCAAACCATTTAACCTGTTTTCTCACCTATAGAATGGGGATAAAAGCACCTATCTCACAGGGAATTGTGAGAAGTAAATAAAGTATTTCACGTAAACCGCTTAGAACAATGGTTGAGGCTCGGTGCCTGTGGCTTAAACGGCTAAGGCGCCAGCCACATACACCTGAACTGGTGGGTTCGAATCCAGCCCAGCCTGCCGAACAACAATGACGGCTGCAACCAAAAAATAGCCAGGCGTTGTGGTGGGTGCCTGTAGTCCTAGCTATTTGGGAGGCGGAGGCAGGAGAATCGCTTGAGCCCAGGAGTTGGAGGTTGCTGTGAGCTTTGACGCCACAGCACTCTACCCAGGGTGACAGCTTGAGGCGCAGTCTCAAAAAAAAAAAAAAACAGAACAATGGTTGACACATAGGAACATTACTTAAGCGCTTGCCATTATTATTATTTCTATTCTTATTTTAGCTTCTACCTCACCTTTCTGTGCCCACGCTGTCCCTCCCGCCCGTGGTGCCCCGCCCAAGTGGTGCCCCGCCCAAGTCGACAGGTTTTGATTGGAGAGGCGCTTTGAAACAAGTGCATACGCCCACACCGAAGACTCCAGTAGCCCTCACTGGACTGTAGCTACCGAGGCCACGCCAAGCCCAAGTGGAGCCGGGGTGAAGAAGTGAGAACCCCTCCCTAGCAGGCAGAGCTTTGGCTCTCCAGGACGTGCAGCCCCAGCCTCGCACCCTCCCATCACAGAAGCCCTCAGTGACGTCGCAAACCCTTCATTCTATGGCTGAACAGGGATTCAGAAGCCTGAGCGGAGGCTGAATCGAGATAATCTGGCCATTTCCAACTTCAATTTTTGCCCGCATGTTCTTTGCATGCCCCTGCCAGGGACTCAAATTTGGCAGTTAATTTGGACCTCATTCCATTGTTCATTTCCCAGACAGGAACCAGCAGAAGTTACCACCATGGCCATTGTAAATAACAAAGGAGTCTTTGGGGATACTCCCTCAGAGGACTGGGCAGTTAGGACTCCAGATGGGGGCCAGGAGGGGAATCCTGGCCTGAAACCAAGCACCAAAATGGAATTGGTGGGCCAGGCGCAGTGGCTCACGCTTATAATCCCAGCACTCTGGGAGGCCGAGGCAGTGGATTGCCTGAGCTCAAGGGTTCAAGACCAGCCTGAGCCAGAGCAAGATCTCGTCTGTAAAAAATAGCCCGGCATTGAGGCTGACGCCTGTAGTCCCAGCTACTTGGGAGGCTGAGGCCAGAGAATCGCTTAAACCCAGGAGTTTGAGGTTGCTGTGAGCTATGACACCATGGCACTCTACCAAGGGTGACAAAGTGAGACTGTCTTTAAAAAAGAAAATGGAGTTAGCCTCTAGTGGCACCTATCCTCCTCATCCCTCTCTCTATCCCCACCCCTAGCCCTGCTCAGCCCCTCCCCCCTGGTCTTTGCCTCTTGTCTGCTGTGTGTAAATGGGAGGGAGGGGCTACCAGAGGCAGGGAAGGGTGGAGCCTCTGGGATTATAAATTCCAAAAAGGCCACTCAACTCCCAGAGCTGGGTCCCAGAAAATCTACTCTGTCAGCTGCTGCAGCTGCTACAGTTCTCAAGACCCTCACAATGAAAGGCCTTTTGCTGTTCACCCTATCTGCTCTGCTCTGCCGGGTCTCAGGTAAGCACATGGGGGCCCCAAAGATCTGGTTCACCTTGTCAGGACCCTTATGCTCTGACCTACCTGCTGCCCTGCACTACCCACTACTCAAGATCCCAAGCACCCCACTGGTTCAGCTCTCCTGTGTCTCCAGGACCAGGCTTCCCTGTGACAGGCTCCTTGCTCCATTGCTCAGGTTCCTAGGTCTCTATCGGCCCTCCTCACCTTCAAGAAAAAGACCCACTTTTCTCACCTGCTAGGGATCTGGATCCACTGTTCCCCCCCAAGCTGCATCCTTAGAAACTCTGTTATTCAGTTACCCAGCCAGGCCCATTTCAATATACAATTCTCCAGGATCCAACTTACCTGTCTTCTCCTCTCACCCCCTGCGCTCAGTGCAGCAGGGTGTTTCTCTGAGACTAGGCATTCAGCCTCAGGTTCCCTTTGTACCCCACCCTTCTCATCTACTCTGTCAAGGACTTAGGCACTGAATCTCTCAGCCATGGCTTCCCCCTACCCCCATCCCACCCCACCATGGGTTGCATACCTCCTTTCCTACAAGGGATGCAAGAACTTTCTGGTACCAGGGACCTCGTAGAGCCTCCCATGGACATAGGGAGTTTTTCCGAGGCTTCACTGGAGGGGATGCCAGGGCCATTCACAACCAGGGTAAGATGGTTTCACTGAGGTGTGCTTACCAGGCTCCTCTACCCTTGGACTGACCTCTTCTGCAAACCTTGCATACTCACACCTTGAATTAGCTGAAGCAGAAATGTTGGCATGTCAGCTTCCACACCAGGCCTCATTCCCTTGTACCTCTCCTACCCTTTTGGGGGAGCCCTCAAGCCAGACTGCAACTGTGCCTTGGCAGTGCATTTTGGTAAGCTGCTAAGACAGAATCTGATGATCTGTCTCCCAGTTATTATTCCTTTCTGCTGAAGAGCTGCTGTGGCAAGAGGATTCTATTCATGTCTGATTCCTCTTCTCAGGCTCTTGCCAACCCCAGGAGGCAAAGAGTAAATTGCTAAAGTAAAGCTGGCCACGGGTGACTTTCTTGCCAGGCTCAAGTTCCAAGGTATTTTTCTGACAGTGTTGTAACCCGCATGATTTTTCTTTCTTTCTTTCTTTTTTTTTTTTTTTTTGAGACAGAGTCTCACTCTGTCACCCTAGGTAGAGTACTGTGGTGTCATAGCTCATAGCAACCTCAGACTCTGGGGTTCAAGAGATCCTCTTGCCTCAGCCTCCCATCTAGCTAGGACTATAGGCATGTGTCACAATGCCCAGCTAGTTTTTTTAAATTATTATTATTTTTAGTAAAGACAGGTCTCACTCTTTTTTTTTTGTTAGAGACAGAGTCTCACTTTGTCACTCTCGATAGAGTGCTGTGGCAACAGCTCACAATAACCTCCAGCTCTTGGGTGTAGGAGATTCTCTTGCCTCAGTTTCGAAGTAGCTGGGACTACAGGCACTCACCATAACACCCAGCTATTTTTTGTTGCAGTTTGGCTGGGGCCAGGTTTGAACCCACCACCCTCGGGGCCAGTACCCTACTCACTGAACCACAGGTGCTGCCAACAGTTCTCACTCTTGCTCAGGCTGGTCTCAAACTCTTGAGCTCAAGGGATCTACCTACCTCAGCCTCCCAGAGTGCTAGGATTACAGGCATGAGCCACTGCACTCGGCTCCCCATGATATTTTTTGTTTGTTTATTTTGTTTTGTTTAGAGATGGAGTCTATTTTGCCCTTGGTAGAGTGCTGTAGCGTCACAGCTCACAGCAACCTCAAACTCTTGGGTTAAGTGATTCTCTTGCTTCAGCCTCCTGAGTAGCTGGGACTACAGGCACCTGCCACATTGCCCAGCTATATTTTGTCATTGTTGTTTAGCTGTTGTTTAGACTTGGCCCTGCTACCTTTCGTGTATGTGGCCAGCACTACTCACTGAGCTATGGGCGCCGAGCCTCCCCGTGAATTTTACTTTTAATATTTCTCCCCCTTTCAATTCTCTATCTTCTCCCCTGCCACCTCATTACTTCCCCCATGGTATCCTCACATTCCCTCTATCCCCAGCCCTGTATTTTTTTGTTTATTTGTTTGTTTTTAAGACAGTCTTACTTTGTCACCCTCAATACAGTGCTCTGGCATCATAGCTCACAGCAACCTCTAACTCTTGGGCTCAATCAATTCTCTTGCCTCAGCCTCCCAAGTAGCTGGGACCACGGGCACCCACCACAACACCCAGCTTATTTTTTTAGAGATGGGGGTCGTGCTCTAGCTCAGGCTAGTCTTGAATGTGTGACCTCAGGCAATCCACCCCCGCTTGGCCTCCTAAAATATTGGGATTACAGACATGAGCCACCACACCAGTCCTACCCAGCCCTGTGTTTTTGTTTGTAGCTCTGACCCTCTGACTCATCCCGAATGGGGTGGAGTTGAAAGAAGATACTGAGGGTGTGGGTTTTTCACAAAGGCAACACCTCCTGTCTACTTTGGCTGCATCACTCACCTGCTTTGTCTCTACTGGACAAAACAGTCAAACAGGTCTGAACACCTACTCAATTGGCTCTTCTCCACCCTCTTTCCACACCCCAGCTCAGCTTTTCCCCAAGTAAGTCAGAGACCCCATCTCCTCAGCCTGACTCATATCTCTGCAGCTGACATTCGCTGTCACTCCTGCTACAAGGTCCCTGTGCTGGGCTGTGTGGACCGTCAGTCATGCCGCCTGGAGCAAGGACAACAATGCCTGACAACCCATGTATACCTCGGTAAACATCCTCTTCTTTAGTGGGGCGAGGGGACAGTGGAAGACTCTATGACTGAGACTGAGACCCAACTGGGGCTAAGACTGAGACAGAATAGAGAATTACAGCAATGATAATATTTGGTCAATATTTGGTGTATGTACCAGACACTATCCTATATCTTTACACGTATTGTTTCAATTAGTGTTCATGACAACCCTATGATAGTGGTGCTATTATTATACTGAGGAAACAGCCTCAAAAAGGGATAGTAAGAGGTCCAAGGCCTCATGACCAGCACGTGATAGAACTGAGATGGGAGGCAGGTAAGGACATATAGAAGGAAGATTAGATCAAGAAGAGATAAAATCAGGGAGGGCCAGAGCAGAGTTGGGGGTGAAGGATACTTGTGTGTGTGTGTGGGTTGGGGAGGTAGATACAGGCATGCCGGGTGCCCAGCACAGCTGACCTCCTGCCCATTCATACCCCTAGGTAAGATGTGGGTTTTCTCCAACCTGCGTTGTGGCACACAGGAACACCCCTGTCAAGAAGCTTACAACCAAACCAACAACAAGCTGGGCCTGACCTATAACACTACCTGCTGCAACAAGGACAACTGTAATAGCCCAGCCCCACGGCCCACTCCAGCTCTGGCCCTCATCTTTCTCACATCCTTGGCTGGCCTTGGCCTCTGGCTGATGCACTGAGACTCAGTCCATGGCTGCCCCTCCTCCCACCTGCCTTAGCCTGAGCTTCTCTCCCTGTGTCCCTGTATCTCTTAGCTTCCCAGAATGGTCTCTCCCTAGTGCCCTTTGCTCTGAAATGCTTTTCCCTAGTCCCTGCCCTTCCTTTAATTAAACAGTACCCCAGAGTGGTCTCCCTCTCCATCCTTCCTGCCCATGCCCTCCACTCTGCTTTTTCTGAGTCCCTTCCCATTTCCCTGTAGACCACTCCAGAGCCTACACTGACCCCTAGAAACACTGTCCACTTTGTCTCCTACACACTACTGTGCCCTAATTGGAGAGGGATTTGAATCTGGGCCTGAAATGGGGCTTCTGTCTTGTCCCCAATGAAGGCTCCCAGGAAGGATCTGATGACCCCACTGCATGGGCCTGATTCTACAAACTCTGCCTCCCATACATACCCAATTCCCATACTCACCTTCCATTTTGGGTAATAAATGTCTGTATCAGAAGACCTAAATGTCAGGTTGCCTTCAGGAAAAAACATTTTCTTTTCTTTTTTTTTTTTTTTTGAGAAGAGCCTTAAGCTGTTGCCTCGGTAGAGTGCTGCGGCATCACAGCTCACAGCAACCTCCAACTCCTGGATTCAAGCGATTCTCCTGTCTTGCTCCAAGTAGCTGGGACTATAGGAGCCACCACAACACCTGGCTATTTTTTTTTTTTTTGGTTGCAGCGTCATCGTTGTTTGGAGGGCCCAGGCTGGATTTGAACCCACCAGTGCAGGTGTATGTGGCTGGCACCTTAGTCATTTGAGCCACAGGCACTGAGCCAGGAAAAAACATTTTTAGTCCTCCACCCTTACCTAAGAATTCTTCGGGGAGTTTCCCTGGGAGGCTGAGCTAGAGCAAATGGAGGAACAGGTTTTTCAGGCTTCCATCCTCCCTTCCAGTATCTGGGGGTGGCACACAGGTCCCAGTATTTTGGAGAAACAACCCTTATCCTAAATTTAGGCCACACCCCTGATGCACTGCCAAAACACAGGTGCAGCCTCGCTTGAGGGCTCCTAGGAAAGGGTAGGAGAGGAATAAGGGAATGAGGCCTGGGACCTTTCCTCAGTCTTCCTCAGGTTAGATTCAGAGACCTCACCTGGCCTAGTTGCTAAGTGGAGCACTAGACAACTGTGCTATCACAGGGCTTACATTCCTTTCTCAATTCAAAGTAGTCCTACTGGGCTGGATATGATTGCTTGCTGTAATCCCAGAACTCAGGATGCTAAGGTGGGAGGATTGTTTTGGGCTAGGAGTTCAGACCAGCCTGAACAACATAGTGAGACCCCATCTTATAAAAACAATAAATAAAAAGAAAAACAAAATAGTCCTAGTGGGAGTGAAGTTCCAAATGGGGGAAAGAGGAGCAAACCCAGACAGCCAGGTTCATGGAACCCTGGTGACCCCCATTCAGCCTAGAGCCTGCTCAGTGAGTGTCATTGCTAAGGAAGGTTCTCCCCAGCAAGAGGATCCAGGAGCCACTGAGGGCATATGGGCCTTTGTCCTTTGGGGTTTAATTGGTTAAGGAATGTACCATTGTAACTAAGTCCATTGGCATTTGTTAACCCCCAAACTATGACTTGGATGCTTTATATTACCCCTTCAGCCCTCCTATCAACAAAGAATAGAAGTAATTTTCCAGTCAGCTCTAGAGTGGTCTGTAGATTTTAATGGCTCACAGAGGAGTGCTTGTCTTCTCACCTTCAATGTGCAGATGTCCCTTGTTCCCTTGTTCCCTCCACCCCTACGCCTACTCCCTCTACCCTCTCCACAGTCCTGGCAAGACACAGGCCAGGGCTGTAGCTGCTCCAGCCAAGATGCACACCGGGGCCACGTGGCCTGCCACAGCGCTGTTGCACAGGTCTCCAAGGCAGCAGTCCCTGTGGGTTGTGTAAGTCACGTCTCCAACAGATTCTGTTTCTACTTGATTGCAATGATGGGCTGCCACGCAGGCTGGATGTTGATGAATCAAGGTCACTGAGGCTGACAGAGAGAATGAGATTAGTATGTTGGATTCCTGGTTTCACCACTTCCCTTCTGGGTCAGAGCAGATGTGATTTCAAAGAACCTAAAGGGATTCTCTAGCCCCTCGAAAACCACCTCCTTGAAACTAAGTGATGACAGTTAAAACATTGACATTGTGAACTCCTAATGTGATGTACTGAGAAGGACACAACCTCACTTTTGTAGTAGTCTTGCCTAAGACATATGACTTCATTCTTATCACCAGGAAATATCATATAAATCCGAATCGAGGGATATTCTATAAAACAACTTAGCAGGGTTCCTTTTTTTTTTTGAGACAGAGCCTCAAGCTATGCGCCTGGGTAGAGTGCCATGGCATCACAGCTCATAGCAACCTCCAACTCCTGGGCTCAAGCGAGTCTCCTGCCTCCGCCTCCCAAGTAGCTGGGATCACAGTTGCCCACCACAACACCCGGCCATTTTTTGGTTGCAGCCATCATTGTTATTTGGCGGGCCTGGGCTGGGGATTCGAAACCGCCACCTTAGGTGTATGTGGCTGGCGTCTTAGCCCGTTGAGCCACAGGCGCCGAGCCAAAAAATCCAGACTTTTTAAAAATGTCATGGGACACAGGACAAATTGTTAAAAATCAGGAGTGTCCCACCAAAAGCGGGACGTCTGGTCACCTTACACTTAACACATGCCCATCCTCATTCCCAGTCATTGTAGCCACAGCTGCTCAAATCTCTTTTCCAGAGAAAATGTGCCCTGAGGTGCATACACAGCCTCTAGTGGCAGTACATTGAATCAACTTTGAGTGGCTTTGGATCCACTGTGGTGTTCATGCTGAGGTCACATTCTGTCCAAGCTGCTCCCAGTTTATACCTGAATAAAGCAGGGGCATCAGCCCAGGGGCTCCCCTAAAAGGAAGCCTCTCCATCAGCCCAGGTCAGACATTCCCAGTTGCACTGCTGTCTGAGGGTCTTCTTCCCCAACCCTCTTTCTGTTCATTTCTCCACTCATAGGTATTTTCAGTCCCCACCATCTGAAGGTATCCTTTGCAATTTCTGCTTCCTCCCAACGCTGTCCTTCACAGGTGTTCTCAATAAAGCACTTATGCTTCTAATTCTGTCTCAGCATCTGCTTTTCTGGAACCTTCAACTAGCACATTCATTCACTGCCCCACTCCTACTTTATAGATATTTCTTTTCACAAATTTTAGGAGATGGGCTATTGTAGTGCACAACTCAAGGGCACACCATTCAAATCACAGTCAGTATGAATGATGCATTCTGAAGTTGGGCAGGACATAACTGTCACAGCCTTACACAGCAGACCTGTTTGGGTAAGGGAGGTTGTGTTTAAGAAAATGGTTTTAATACAATATGAGTTTCTATTGATATGGGGAAATATCTTTATGGGCTTGCATATGTTAAACCAGCCTTGAATCCCTGAGATGAAACCTGCTTGATTGTGATGAATGATTTCTCCAATGTATAGCTGAAATCTATTGCCTAGGATTTTATTGAGAATTTTTACATCTATAATCATTAGTGAAATTGACCTGAAATTCTCCTTCTTTAGCTAGGTCTTATGATCCTCTTGGTAGATGCAGAAAAAGCATTAGATAAAATTCATCATCCTTTAATTAGAACACTTAAAAATATAGGCATAGGTGGCACATTTATTAGTCTGATCAAAGTCATCTACGACAAACCCACAGCTAATATTATACTGAATGAAGTAAAACTGAAAGCTTTTCCATTTAGAACTTGAACAAGACAAGGATGTCTTCTATCACCACTATTATTCAACGTACTGCTGGAAGTTCTAGCCAATGCAATTAGGCAAAAGAAGATATAAAGGGCATCCAAATGGGTCAGAGGAGGTCAAACTCTCACTCTTTGCCAAGGATATGATATTATACTTAGAGAACCCACAAGACTCCTGGAAGTGATCAAAAAATACAGTAATGTCTCAAGATATAAAATCAATGTTCACAAATTAGTAGCCTTTGTATATGCCAATAACAGCCAAGATGAGAAGCTAATCAAGGACACAATTTCCTTCACAGTAGCTTCAAAGAAAATGAAATACCTAGGAATATACCTAACAAAAGAGGTGAAGGACCTCTACAAAGAAAATTACAAAACCCTAAGAAAAGAAATAACAGAAGATATTAACAAATGGAAAAACATGTCTACGGTCATATCACCCTGAACGCACCTCATCTCGTCTGATCTCAGAAGCTAAGCAGGGTCAGGCCTGGTTAGTACTTGGATGGGAAGAACATATCATGCTCAGGCTGGGAAGAATCAACATTGTGAAAATGTCTATACTTCCCAAAGCAATCCACAGATTCAATGCAATCCCCATTAAAATATCATCATCAGGCTTGGCACCTGTGGCTCAAGTGGCTAAGGCACCAGCCACTAAGGTGGCGGGTTCAAATCCACCCTGGGCCCACCAAACAACAATGATGGCTACAACCAAAAAATAGCTGGGCATTGTGGTGGGTGCCTGTGGTCCCAGCTACTTGGGAGTCTGAGGCAGGAGACTCGCTTCAGCCCAGGAGTTGGAGGTTACTGTGAGCTGTGATGCCATGGCACACTCTACCCAGGGGGACAGCTTGAGGCTCTATCTCAAAAAAAAAAAATACTATCATCATACTTTCAAGATTTGGAAAAAATAATTCTTCATTTTATATGGAACCAGAAAAAAACTCATGCAGCCAAGGCACTTTTTGGTAATAAAAAAAAAGCTGGGGCCATCAGCCTACCAGATGTTCAATAATACTATAAGGCCATAGTGATCAAAACAGCAATATATTGCCCCCAAAATAGAGGCATAGACATTTGGAACCAAATAGAAAGCCATGAGATGAAACTAACATCTTATAGCCACTTGATCTTTGATAAACCAAATGAACATACACTGGGGAAAGGAATCCCTATTCAATAAATGGTGCTGGAAGAACTGGATAATCACATGTAAAAGACTGAACTGGACCTGCATCTCTTACCCCTTACAAAAATTGGTTCAAGATGGATAAAAGACGTAGGCATGAAACAATAAAAATCCTTGAAGAAAATGTGGGGAAAATACTTGAAGATATTAGCCTGGGGAAAGATTTTATGAAGAAGACTTCCATGGTAATTGCAACAACAACAACAAAAATAAACAAATGGAACTTAATTAAACTGAAAAGCTTCTCTATAGCTAAGGAAACAACCCTCAGAATGGGAAAAAGTATTTGCATATTATGATTCAAACAAAAGCTTGATAACTAGGATCTACAGAGAACTCAAATTAATTAACAAGAAAAGAGCCAGCTATCTCATATATCACTGGGCAAGAGACATGAATAGGACCTTCTCTAAAGAAGACAGGTGAGTGACTAAAAAACATATTAAAAAAATGCTCATCATTCCTAATCATCAGAGAAATGCAAATCAAAACTATTCTGAGATATCTCCTAACC
>CAUYQV010100480.1:0-33385 GCA_963574575.1 Galagoides demidoff | reverse complement strand
CCTGCCTGTCACAGAGCTGTGTTCACATAAAGCCCTGCCTGTCACAGAGCTGTGTTCACATAAGTCACAGCCTGTCCGAGGGCTGTGTTCACATACGACCTTGCCTGTCACAGAGGGGCGTTCACATACGTCCCTGCCTGTCCCAGAGCTGTGTTCACATAATAACCTGCCTGTCACAGAGTTGGGTTCACATACGTCCCTGCCTGTCACAGAACTGTGTTCACATATAACCCTGTATGTCACAGAACTATGTTCACACATAACCCTGGCTGTCACAGAGCTATGTTCACATATAACCCTGCCTGTCACAGAACTGTGTTCACATGCAGCCATGTTCACAATTTTAAAAGGCATTTCCATGTAGGTTTTCTTTTTTTAATGAAAGGTCTAAATTTGTAGAAAAATATATTTTCTTTCCAACGGAAGTAATGGAGTAGGGAAAAAAGTCAATTGTTTTAAATTAAAAAGAGTATTTCCAGAAAAGAACTTACACTGAACTATCAAAAGTTTATAGGCTGAATGAAATATGAATTTGTCTAACTTTCTCATTGGCTTACTGACTCTGAAGCTCAGGTCTGTTCAATAGCTACGTAATGATAAAAATTAAAGCTAAAACCCATTTCACCTCAACTCGTATACATTGATTTTTAAAAATCAAATCAGTTTCAAGAGGACCATGTCCCAACCTCTTTTATTTTCATAAACAAAATTACTTTTATACTTATAAAATAAATTTAAACATGTTTCTACATTAATCAATTATATGATTGTAATGTTTAATTTTGGTTAATTTCAAAGAATCTTTTCTAATAAACTAATGGAGCATTCAACAGTTTTAGCCTACTCAAATAGATTGTAATTTGCATTCTTGACTTTGATCTATTATGTTACCAATATGTGCCACAGTACTTAGGACTTAGAAGATGCACATTATATATATGTTAAATATAAATAAATTTAATAATTAAATATATGCTATATTCTGATGAAACTTAACTAAAACTTTACTTTCAGTAACTTATATGTCATTCAGGAACAAAAACATTTAACAATCACATATAACACAAAATCCAATAAGCTAATTTATAAACACAGCATTTTGTGACAGTTACTGTAGTACTATCAGAGTGTATCTACCTGTAATCACAATTATGAGTGAACTATTCTGTAACATTCCAGCTCTAGCTAATTGCATAACATGTTTTAAATTTTCTTAGTTATTTCAAAATTAATGCAAACATTAAATTATTCAATGCTATGACTAATAAGATCTCTATAAAGCGAACTATGAAACCCTGGGAAAAGAAATAGCTAAAGATGTCAACAAATGGAAAAATATACCATGATCATGGTTGGAAGATCAACATTGTTAAAATGGCTGTAGTACCTAAAGCAATCTACATATTTAATGTGATCCCTATTAAAGCACCTCTGTCATACTTTAAAGACCTGGAAAAATTAGTACTTCGTTTTTTATGGAAACAGAAAAAACCTTGAATAGCCAAGACATTACTCAGGAATAAAAACAAATCAGGAGGAATCACCCTTCCAGACTTCAGACTATACTATAAATCAATAGTGATCAAAACAGCATGGTACTGGCACAAAAATAGAGAGGTAGATGTATGGGACGGAACTGAAGACCAAGAGGTGAACCCAGACACTTATCATCATTTGATTTTTGATAAGCCTATTAAAAATATAAATTGGGGAAAAGATTCCCTGTTCAACAAATGGTGCTAGGTGAATTGGCTGGTGACCTGTAGAAAATTGAAACTGGACCCACACCTTTCTCCTCTAACAAAAATTGATTCTCAGTGGTTAAAGGACTTAGATTTAAGACATGAAACAATAAAAATTCTTAGAAAGAGTGCAAGAGAAACACTTGATAAAATTGGCCTGGGAGAATACTTTATGAGGAGGACACCCCGGGCAATTGAAGCAACATAAAAATACATTCCTGGGACTCGATCAAATTAAAAAGCTTCTACACTGCCAAGAACACACTAAGTAAAGCAAACAGACAGCCCTCAGAATGGGAGAGGATTTTTGCAAGTTATACATCTGACAAAGGTATAATTACCATAATCCACAGAGAATGCAAACTAATTACTAAAAAAAAAAAAAGTGATCCCATTTCACTGTGGGCAAAAGACATGAACAGAAGATTCTCTGAAGAAGATAGGTGCATGGTCTACAGACACATGAAAAAATGCTCATCGTCATTGATCATCAGAGAAACGCAAACCAAAACTAGTCTGAGATACCATCTAACTCCAGTAAGAGCAGCCCACATCACAAAAATCCCAAAACTACAGATGTTGGCATGGATGGAGAAAAGGGAACACTTCTGCACTGCTGGTGGGAACGCAAGCTAGTACGTTCCTTTTGGAAGGAAGTTTGGAGAGCACTCAGGGATCTAAATATAGACCTGCCATTTGATCTGACAATTCCTCATCTAGGAGTATATCCAAAGGACCAAAAATCATTTGGCAATAAAGATATTTGCACCAGATTGTTCACTGCAGCTCAATTCATAATTACCAAATCATGGAAGAAGCTCAAGTGCTCATCAACCCATGAATGGATTAATAAATTGTAGTCTATGTATACCATAGAATACTATACAGCATTTTTAAAAATGGAGACTTTACCTCTTTTATGTTTACATGAATGGAGCTGGAAAATATTCTTCTTAGTAAAGTATCTCAGGAATGGAAAAAAAAAATCCAATGTACTCAGTACTACTGTGAAACCAATTTACAATCACTCACACATGCATGTGAAAAATGAAACACAACTATAGCCTAAGGATGAAGGAGGGAAGGGGAGAAACAAGGGAAGGGAGTGGGGAGTGAAGACAGAGGGAGAGTTGGTAGAGGGACCACACCAATGGAACATATTGAAATAAGTTGGATTTTATCAGGTGTAGAGCATAAATGTCTTAATCCTGTAATTGGGTAAAAGTGGTGAAGGCTATGTTGCTTAGTAGGATGTAAGCATTCCAATTTGTACAAATAATCAACACATTGAATCCTTAAAAAAATAATAATAATAAAGACTCGGTGCCTGTGGCTCAAGTGGCTAAGGCACCAGCCATATACACCTAAGGTGGCAGGTTCAAATCCAGCCCAGGCCTGCCAAACAATAATGATGGCTGCAACCAAAAAAAATAATAATAATATAGAGTCTATTAAAACAAATAAAATTCTTGCAAGAAAAAAGAAAAAGAGAAAGTTGTCAGGAATTTTAAAGTTTATACAATATCTCATAGTTTTGATTTACATTGACTCAGTGAATAATTGATGAATAAATATGAATATCCAAGCAGCCTCTGGGAACTCACATGGCAGAATTCTTTCAGCACCCCAAAGGTGATTGTCTTTGGGATAAATGACTAGAACAAAGGCCCGTTAGACCAATTTTACATCATAACATTTGGGTCAGATCTGAACAAGGTGTCTATATGGGTTTCATATTACTTTTTTTCCCAATTTTTGGTCAGGGCCAGGTTTGAACCTGCTACCTCCAGGATATTGGGTTGGTGCCCTACTCTTTTAAGCCACAGGTGCCACCCCATATTACTTCTTATATAACAGATCTATCACTGGAGGATTTGAAATATTCATTATTTAAATCTAGTCATAGGCCACATCCTGTATTATATATCTCACTTTTTAAAAGAATCTTAGTAACTAGTTCAATAGACTCGTTTATACTAAGGAAGAGAAAGAGAAAATAATTTGTCAAAAGTGAACACAAAGCTAATGCCATGTTTCCCCCAAAATAATACCTACCCCCAAAATAAGCCCTAGCAGGATTTCTATGCATTTATTAAATATAAGCCCTACCCCAATAATAAGACCTAGTGATGGGCGTGCCTATGCAGTGTATAGACACATCATGCAGTTTGGCGCAGAAGGATAAGGAAGACTGTAATACCTTTTATCTGCCATAGCTCCTTTCTCCGAGCCATTCGCATTTGTTTGGGTGCGCGTGTGGTAACTGGTCCCAGGCATCCTATTGTGCATGTGCAAACAGCTAGGGGAAAGGAGTTCACGCATCACTAGCGCCAGCCCCACCAACAAGGTTGGCTCCTCTGTCAGGTTCCAGAAGAAGATGACTTAATTGTATTTGAATAAATGTAGATTGTTGTATTATACTTAAAAGACATCCCCTGAAAATAAGCCCTAGTGTGTCTTCTTGAGAAAAATAAATGTAAGACAGTTTCAGGGAAACAGGGTAGCAGGGAGGAAAGTCAGGGTGAAAATCCAAATCTCCTCTGTTTCAGCTGAATGTTGTTATTTCTAAGTTATGATATCTACCCTTGCTGGAGATGCTGGATTGGCTGAGAAATACAGAGATTTGAATTGAATTGTTAAGTTTTTTGGAATGTTTTATTGAGATATAAAATATTCACCTGCCTTACAATTTATGCATTTAAATGATACTATTCTATAGCTTTGTACATAGAGCTTTTGTATATTCACAGAGGTGTGCAATCATATTCAAATCAATGTTAGTACCTTTTTATCACTGCGAAAAGAAACTCCATACTCATTAGGAGTGACTCACCACTTAATACTCAAATTCTGCCCCCAAGACTTCCTGTCTTTTATTATTCTTTTCTGGCTATTTCACAAAAATGGAATCATAAAATTTGAGGTGTTTTGTAACTGACTTCTCTCTCTTAATGTTTCCAAGTTTCAGCCGTGTTACAACATGCATCAATACTGCATTTCTTTTTACTGATGAATAACATTCCATTCTATGAATACATTATATTTTTTAATTTGTTTTAGATATTGGGTCTTGCTGTGTTGCCCAGGCTGCCCAGGGACAGTAACTACTCACAGGTACAGTTATAAAGCACGACAGCCCTGGACTCCTGGGATCAAGTGATCCTGTAGCCTTAGCCTTCCCAGGAGCAGGAACTATAAGTGTGCACCACTGTGCCCAGCTCAATATGCCTCATTTTTAAATCAGTTGTTCAGTTGATGGACAGCTGTCTAGGTTGTTTCCACCTTTTGTCTGTTATAATTAATGCTCCCATTAACATCCACATAAAAGTTTTGTGTGGACGTGTGTTTTCATTCCCTGAAAATCCATCTAAAAGTGGGATTGATGAGTTACAAAGTAACTCTACATTTAAACTTGTGTGAAATCACTAGACTTTTCCTAAAGCAACTGGATCATTTTATATCCCCCCGTACTGCACAATAGGTCCATTCTCCACTCATCCCCAACACACTTGTTCACTTATTATCTTTATTTTTTTTTTTAATTTCAGGTTTTTATGGCAGTACATACAATTTGTTTACATAGTCTTCTTTTGTGTGGGTAAAGTCAGAGTTACAGGTGTGTTCTTGCCCGGGAAAGTGTGTAATATGCCCAAGCAATGTACCTGCTCAGTGGGAATGTGCAAGTCCCTTTCTCCTTTTCCTCCCTACTTAAATTTCATTGGGTTAGCCTCACCGTGAACTCACACATGTGGAACAACTAGTTCTAGTTTAGTATTGCGTATGTGTAATGCTTGTTTTTCATTCTTACCATACTTCACGTAGCACTGTGGTCTCCAGTCCCATCCTGGTTGTTGCAGGAGATAAGAGGCTGCAGCTTTGTGTTATAGCTGACTAGTACTCCATGGTGCACATATAGCACAGTGTGTTAATCCGTTCATGTATTAAGTTGGCTTATTTTCATATCTTGTGACTATGAATTATGCTGCTATGAATATTTGAGTGAAAGTGTCTTTTTTATAAAATGGCTTTTTTTCTTCCTTTCAGTAAATCCCTAGTAAAAGGATTTCAGAATCAAATTGTGGGTATACTTTATACTTTACATAGTTCTTTGAGGAATCTTCATACTTCTTTCCATAGAGGTTGTGCTAGCTTGCAGTTCCACATGAGTGTGTGAGTGTTCATTTCTCTCCACATCCCCACCAGCATAGGTTGCTCTGGGGCTTTATCAAGTGAACCAGTCTCACTGGGTTAAGTAGTGTCTCAATGTGATTTTCATTTGCATTTCCCTGATGATTAGAGATGATAAGCTTTTTTCATGTGTGTGTTGGCCGTTAATCTGTCTCCAAAAATTAATATTCATGGTTATTACCCAATTTTTAAAGGTGTTGTTTGATCTTTTCTTATTGATTTGCTTGAGTTTTCAGCCCTTTGTTGGATATGTAGAATGAAAATATCTTGGCTCGGCGCCTGTGGCTCAGTCGGCTAAGGCGCCAGCCATGTACACCTAAGGTGGCGGGTTCGAGTCCCCAGCCCGGCCTGCCAAACAACAATGATGGCTGCAACCAAAAAATGGCCGGGCGTTGTGGCGGGCGTCTGTGGTCCCAGCTACTTGGGAGGTAGAGGCAGGAGACTCGCTTGAGCCCAGGAGTTGGAGGTTGCTATGAGCTGTGATGCCATGGCACTCTACCCAGGGGGATAGCTTGAGGCTCTTTCTCAAAAAAAAAAAAAAAAAAGAAAAAGAAAAAGAAAATATCTTCTTCCACTCTGTATGTTGTCTATTTGCTTTGTTGATTGTGTCCTTGGCTGTGCAAAGTATTTTACCTTTATCAGTTTCCATTTATTTATTTTTGATGTTGCTGTGGGCAGGGTCTTCTTCATAAATGTCTTCCCTAGGCTGATGTCTTTAAGGGTTTTTGCATACTTTCTTCTAGGATTTTCACAGTTTTGCATCTTTGATTTAAATCTTTTTTTAATAATAAGTTAATTTTTGTGAATGGTGAGAGGTGAGGGTCCTATTTGTGTCTTTTACATTTAGCTATCCAGTTCTTCCAGCACCATTTGTTGGATAGGGATTCTTTTCCCCGGTGTGTATTTTTGTTTGCTTTTTCAAAGATCATATGACCACATGAGGATGGTTTCATCTTTAGGTTCCCTGTTTTCTTCCAAAAGGTCTATGTCTCTGCTTTTATGCCAACACCATGCTGTTTTGATCATTATAGGCCTGACATCTGCTAAAGTGATTCCCCTAGATTTGTTCTTATTTCATAGGGCTGCATTGGCTATTTGGGGTCTTCTCTGATTCCATATGAAGTGTAGGGTTATTTTTTCAAGATCTGTAAAATATGACATTGGTATTTCAATGCAGGTTGCATGCAATCTGCAAATCTCTTTGGGTGTTCTGGACGCTTTAACAACGTAGACTGCACCAATCCATGCACATATTATGCTTTTCCTCTGCAACTTCTCAGTGTCTCACAGTTCTAAATACAAAGATCCTTTACATTCTTTATTAAATATATCTCAACGTATTTTATTTTCATTGATGCTACTATGAAAAGGATTGTGTCTTTGATTTTAGAGATGAGGCTTCTCTGTGTGTCCTGGGCTGACCTCAAACTCCTGGGCTCAAGGGAGTCTCCTCCCTCAGCCTCCTGAGTAGCGAGGACTACAGGCGCCCACACCAGGCCAGGCTGCCAATTGTCTTTTCAATTATAGTTGGTTTAGTATGTGAGCAGAGGCATCTCATTGTGGTTTCGATTTGTGATTTTCTGGTGGCTAATGTTGTTGAATTGAGCATGTTTTCATATGCTTGTTGATCATTTATATACATTCCTTGAAGAAATATCTATTCAGAGGTTTTGCCCATTTTTAAATTTTGTTATTTATCTGTTTTATTATTGAGTTGTAAGAGATGTTTATACATTCTAACAACATGACCTTTGCTGATACCGTCTCCCATTCTGTGTGTTTTCACTTTGGCGATGGTGTCCTGTCAAGAACAAGGTGGTGGCTACTTTTACACACTGCATTTCATACATGATCCATGTGTGAGTAAAAGATCCCAAAGGAATGAAATGGCTGTGTAGCCCCTTTGAAATTCAGAGATTAAGTCTAAGAATTTCATGGCATTCCAGGAAGGACCCAGAACTCACAAAACTTAAAAGTCATCACTTAAAAGAATATGAATTTGATATAATTATAAGTAATATAATCACTTAAAAGAATATCAATTTAATATAATTCATTATGGCAAAGGTTTAAAATGGCATTTCCAAACCCAGAACGTAGTTGTATCTTTGTGCACATATGTGTGGATATATATGCATATATAAACACATGAGCTGATCACAGACTCTCAGACTATAAATTGAGAATTAGCTGACACAGACAGGTGCCTCCTGTATCTCTGCTAGAGATGCTTTCACTAGGCATCTATAGCAAGAGCAACACACATTTTTGAAGTCAAGAGAACTGTTTAGTGAAAATAAGAGTCCACCTGCTAGCTTTTTAGGCTTAAGTAAAAATCCCCCAGCCCTTACTTGAGTACAAGGACTTCAGTATTCAATTTGAAGGAGTAGAAATAAACTAAGAATGACTGGCAAGAAAGCCTTGACTCACTATCCTTTAAGGTGCCTCAATTCTCTCAGCTTCTTTAGTTTTTGAGGCATGCAGACCTAAATTTAACTACCCATGTAGTCAGGTGCCAGGCAGTTGTCAGAAACTCTTATCTTGAACTAAGGATTTTCTAATACTCTGCTCAGAGAAAGAAATATTTAATGAAGGTGGCATAAATATTATGTGGCCCATTACTTTATCCATAAAAGCTACACTCTCATCACTCAGGAGGAGGAAACCAGACTGCTCTGTACTGTCACCTTGTACAGTATCGTTTCACAGAATTGTATTATTGTTTGACGCATTATGCTTACATTGAAAGATGTCATAGGAAAGGCCTAATGTGTGTGTATGTACATATGTGATTTGACAAGACCTTTAAGTAGGGAATGTTGGTGAATGTTTGACAAGTAGCTCTCTCGGGAAAAAAAGCCCTCTTTTGGAGTATTCGCTAATTTCCACAGTATAATTCCTCCATAGTGGCTGATTTCAAGATATCAAAGTGACATTGTTGAACTCAGAGTTGGGGAGAAATGCACACAAATATATTTAATTAGGTGATCTGAGCAAGAGAAAATCCGCTCCTGAATACCACTCCCTGAAGGAAAAGTGCGCTTGTTCAGAATCAGGGTCTCTTTACCTTGCAGACACAGTAAATTGAGCGCACTGGATCAAATTTTAACTCTTATAATTATGGTACAGAGTTCAGAGGCAAATTTAAAACTTATTTAAATTAATACATGTAGGTTTTTTATGGTATGAGTTTTGTTGTCTCATTCTTTGGTCTATGTGATCTTAAATTAAGCAATTTAAGATCTTTTTTTCCCCAAGAGAGCTAGTTGTTTTTATTTCTTCTTTTGCTCCTATTTTTAGTTCATTCCACTTCTTTTTAAATTTTTTAATAAATGAATTAAAGATGAAGTACTGAAAAGTACATCAGCTGAAAATGCAAGAAAAGAGGTTGTGTATCAGCTCCACCTCTACCCAGGCCTGTGCAATTTACTTCTCTCTCTGGTCCTCAGTGTAATGAAGTATGTCAGGGTGAGCTCTAATATTATTCAAATTATCTATAATTTTGTGGCTTGAAAAGCTGCTAGCTTATTGTTAGACTAGATGCTATTGACATTTAACAAAGTTGAAATAAACTCTGTAGTTTCATGCCTATGTTCAAATGATTTTAATATTAAACTCAATTTTAGCTTTTGCAAATTGCTATTGGCTCACTGGTGTTAACAGGAAAACTTGTGGGTGCATAATATTAGCTTTTTATAAAATGACATTTCATCTGTAGGCAGAGTAACAAATTTTAAATTTTATGCATGAAAAGATTGATAGCTGCCACAATTATTAATTTCCACAGGCTTCCTGTTGGTGGTGTATGATTTGGAAAAGGCATTTGCATTTAAACTCTAATAAAAGAGGGCTCTATCCTCTTCTTTAATTTTGGAAAGAAAAATACTTTAAGCAATTCTAATTTAATAGTCCTAATACCCTGGGATATATGAGCAATTCATATAAGCAGGTGGCTAAACTTGTGGTAGAAAGTGTTCTGGGATTGTCAGAATTTAGGCTTGAGTTCCAGCTATGCCTTGATAACCACTTGACCTTGGAGAAGGGATGCAATGAGCTAAGCCTTAACTTGATGCTGCAATATGGGCAAACCCATTTACTTTTCAAGACTGATTTGGGAATGAGTGAAATAACAGACTAAATATCTTGAGCATAGTTCTAATTTGGCAGTTGCAAACATTTATAAAAATCCTCAATGGTCTTTTCAAGTGTCCTTCAGTGCAGAATTTCTCAGTCACATTCAAAACCTTAGTCTGACCCACCTGACATAGGAATTCTTTCTTCCCAAATTCCATAAGGCAGCTAAATATCTTTTGGCTTTTCTCACTAAAACAAATATAGTTAAAGTATCTAGTCACAGGTATCCCATAGAGGGGGAAAAAAACCCACAACATCGTCCTAACAGATGAGGCCTTCAAATATGCTGAACAAAAAATGGCTGCATAGTTCTGGGTTTTTCTAATACTTAACTACATAAAAATCACATTTCTAATAATTTCTATGAAAAATATATTCACTTGTTTCAAATTTGTGAATAAATATCATTATTCTGATTCCATTTTACAAGAAGACATAATATAAATGTTCTTAGAAGTTATTTAACATAGAATTTTAGTTCAGAAAGTTACCTTAAAGGTTACAAGACCAAATATTTAATATTTTATCTGATGACTGATGATCAGACATGTTAAATGGCTTGCCTAATTTCACACAGACAATTACTTTGCAGTCATATTGAATCCACCATGTAGTACACCATGTTCAGAAGAGATATGTCCCCCCTTACCCTGCTCATGAAATCAGAATGGGCCACTGCATGTTAGCCTAACCTATTTAAATCACTAAGAAAATGTGGCCTCGAGATCAAGAACACAAGCTCTTGAGGCTAATTTTCTACATTCATTCTTCACTGTAAACTTCCTAGAAGTATGTACTTGAACAAATTTCTTAAATTCAAACTATCTCAGGTTCCCTATATAAAAAAATAGTAATAATGGGGGGGGGTCATGGTGTATGGCACACCTCTCGGAGCAGGACACAATTATAAAAGGGACTTTACCTAACAAATACAATCAGTGTAACCTAATTCTTTGTACCCTCAGTGAATCCCAAACAATTAAAAAAAGACAAACAAAAAAATAGTAATAATATGAAAATTACATGAAAACTCTAAAAGTGCATCGAACAGTGTCCGGCACACAGGAAAAGGTTTGTAAATGCTAATTGTTATTTTTGTTATGGCTTTAACTTATTATGATGATTATATTACCTGATTAGGTTTCCTCTGTTCATAGAAAAGTAAGATATATTTCAGAGGAAGTAAGAGAAACCTGGATTTATTTATTGTATCACTTTATGCAGTTTATTATTCTGAAAATATGGTACTAATACATATGCATATAATCTATGGAGCAGATCTATGTTATTGGATAAATAATGATATTCATCAAGCTAGGAAAAACAAAATGGTGATGGAAAGAGATTACAAAAAAAAAAAAGAAAGAGATTACAATGATGAAATGATTAAGGGACAAATTTATTTTGAGCCACCTGAGGCATTGTATAGTGTTAATAGTTGGCATGTGGATCTTAAACTTGGGAGAAAAGATTTAAGATGTAGGGGTAGAAATACTAGCTTTACCCTTTGTCTTTGACCAAAGACATGGCCATTAATTTCTGAATCTCAGTTTTATAGTTTGTTAAAAAGAAATGAAACTTATAATACCAAAGTAAGTTGTAAATATTAATGAATAAAATATATACGTGAAATTGGCTAGCACTTCACTTGAAGTTTTAATTTTATTTTTTACATTTAATTTTATCTTTACATTTCATACCTCCTCTTCCATTTCCCATACCCTGTAGTGAAAACATCATGGGTGTTGAAGATAGAGAAAAATCTTGTTTTGGATCAATAATTTGCATTGATAATTTGATCATTAGTAATTAAGTGACTTTGAACACAATACTTAATTTCAGTGAAATTCAGGTTTATCAAATAAGAATGTTAGTCTGCCTTAGTTCTTCCAGGATTAAGTGAAGACCTAATTATTGTACATTATTTTTTAATCCATTACCATATTTTGTTTATATTCCAGAAACATACCAGATATTTGTACTACAGTAGATTTCATTATATTTCTTTTCTTTTTTCCTTTGGTTAAAAAAAAAAAAAAGATACTGTTTTATTACTACCTGCAGGTGAGGCCTGCCTGGGGAGGGGAGTGTGCTGGACTCAGGAGACGTGAGCTATGAGAAGGGAATGAGGTGGAGGGGCTGGAAGAAGAGGGGTGGGTTTGGAGGCCAGATGCAAAGGGTCCTTACATCTGCTTCAGGATCAGGATTGGCAGCCTTGAGAAAGCGCTCATGGCAAGCCATGGCCCCACCACCAGTAAGTAACATTAAGGAATTCTTGGAAATGTAGCTGCCGGTTTGAGTTGAGGTTCAGTTTCTTCATCATGCGGTCAAGCACGCCAGGGTCCTTCTGGTTCTTTGTGAAGGCAGCCAGCTCTGTATCCACGAAGTTCAAGAGCTCAGTCTTAGAGAGAGTGGAGCTGTAGCCACCCTTTCCAGCATACTTCTGGAAAACAGCAATCAGGGACTGGATGCACCGCGCTATCTCAGTAGGGCAGGAGATTTTTGCCTTGCTGGAGTTGAGCAAGGCAGGAAGGCTGGAGCTGACAGCGCAGCAGCAGCCTATGATTAGGACCAATGTGGCGGGTCCCCGCCTGGCCCACCCTCACTGCCTCTTTTTTCTTTTTATTATTCCTATTTTCTGTATATACTTTTTTATTATGTCTTTTTAATTATCTTGAGAAAATCTAAAATAAATAGTCTTATCATTCCGCTTATTCTTATGATTCTACATAAGATACGGTTTTGGTGTTTGTTTTTTTCTGTAGGCTTTCTGTTTTGGGTCACGGGAAAATTAAATGATGAGAAAATATGGCTTTCTTTTGGTAAATGAAGGCAACATAATATATGATACACACACCTCTAATCCTAGCACTCTGGGAGGCTTAGGCAGGAGACTGCTTGAGCTCTGGAGTTCAAAACCAACCTGAGCCAGAAGGAGACCTCCTCTCTACTAAAAATAGAAAACCCAACCCCACATTGTGGTAGGAGCCTGTAGTCTCAGCTACTGGGAGGCTGAGGCAAGAGGATGTTTCAAGTCCAAGAGTTTGAGGTTGCTGTGAGCTATGACACCACCGCTCTCTACCGAGAACAACAAAGTGAGACTCTGTCTTTAAAAAGGAGTAATAATAATAAATTAAATAAATAAAAAATAAATAACAGAAAAAGAAACCCTTCAGAGACATTAAAATGTTAATTAGAGTGGAAAGATTTTTGAATTTACTATGTATGTTTTCCTTTCTTCTAATCCTTTCTTTCTTTAACTGCCTCTAAACTTTGAACATTCTGAAATGTATTCTGAAAAATTCAATACAGAATAATATTTTAATATTGGTTAAAATTGATATTTCAGTATCTAATAAATCAGAAGAATTAGTCTTTATTTTAATTCAACAACTCATTCTGTTAAGATAGCCATTTTTTCTGTATCCATTAAATCATAATTATCTATCCTTGCTTATTTTTTTGCAATACTGGAATGATGAAATAATCTGTATATAATTTTAAACACGTAAACTAGGAGAGTGTTGCTTATAATACTTTAAGGAAATAATAATATAGAAGCAATTAACATATTAAAAGAGAATAAATTATTCTGTTGTATAGTGATAAAAATATCTTGTTACCAAATAATGTATATAATCCAGCATAGGTTTCCATGCTACTTTTTAATCCCCAAAATGAAATTTCCAGGAAAAATAACAGATATGTGAAAAAGAAACAGATATTTGGGGAAAAAAATGAAAATTTTTACTGAGAAATAAAAATTTTCACAGTTCAATTTGAAAGGAAACATGTATACTTTCAAAGGGGCTACGAATTGTATAGTACTAAAATAAACCTATCCTTATTTTTCAATTTTTTTTAATAACCATGCAGCTGTGAACTGCACAAGCTAAATTAAATCAACACGTTGAAAGAAAAAGAGTTTGATGATGGCACTAATCAGTGAGCATTTAAGTGATGTAAGATCTGAGAAGCCAAAAAAAAAAAAAGAAGGAGGAAAAAATAAACCATAGACAACAGACAGTTTATAACTAGGACAAACCAGTGGCTTTAATGGCATATTCTATAAAATGGCATGAAAAACAATGCTTAAATATTATAACTACAGTTAATTATTATTGCTTCTCTTACCCAGTAGATACTATACTAAATTTATAGTTTTATTATTTCAAACTGATCAGTTTCATATGTAATTCTGACAAATTCTGTCAAGGCCTTCATAAGATCTCCAGACTATATGTAATTAGGTGCTTTAAAATGACTGCATGACTATGATATAGATCACTTTCAAGTACAATTACTAAAATAGCCACAATTTTAAGAATAATTTAGTTAAATCGTAAGGCAAATACAGTCAAATGTAATTAAAAACTGGAAAAAAAATTAATTGCATATTCATCTCAGAAAGTTAGTTAAGGAGTTAAAAAAAACTAAGGAACTTAGTGAGAAAAATAATAAAAACTTATTTCTGAATAATCTATTAGGACTTTAGTAACCACAGATAAAATACAAGATAAATTTAACTAAATAATATTGAAAATATCATTTCAATTTTCTAGAATATAGGTAAAATAGTGTTTTGTGATAAATGTAGACAGATTTAAATTCATTTAAATGAAAAATAAACCTTAAAGACACAGAATAAAGAAAATAATAAAGATAAGAGTAGAAATCAAGGAAGTGGAAAATGGACAAATAGAGAAAATTAACAAAAGTACTTCCACAAAAAAATAATAAAATTGAAACTGATTGCCAGATCACAAATCACCAGCTTTCAAAAATGAAAAATGTCAAATGTTACAGTTATTAAAAGGACAATAAAAGAATTTTTCCATATACAATAGTACAACTCAATGGAAACCAAATAAGTAAAAGTAAGGAGAAGGAGATGGGTGAATTCACACCTAAAGGTACATTGCATGCTGTCTTGGTGCTGGGCACACTTATAACTATTACTCAAACAGCACAGTAGCAATCCATATAACCAAAACTTTTGTTCCCCCATAATATTCTGAAATTTAAAAACAGAAGAGAGAATTTTGTAACTAATTATGGGCCAATAAAATTGCCAAAATAGATATAATTTTTTAAAACTTGAAACACAATGTGCAAAACTGATGAAAAATTACAGAGAAAATAAAAATATTTCTGTATCTTTTAAAGGAATGGAATGTATTATAAAAACCCAGCCAGCAAAGTAAATTTTATGTCCTGAATGCATCAGTGATGACCTCTATCAAAGACTCTAGAATAAATTACCAATATCCCATAAATTTTTCTAAGAAACAGAAGAAGAAGAAACTCTTTTAAACTCATTTTATAAAATCAGCATCACTCTAATACATGTTCCGTATTTCTCTGCAGAAGATATAAAATCCAAAAGTCCCCCAAATTTGAAGCTTTCTGAGTGGTGACATAATGCTCAAAGGAATTGCTTATTGGAGCATTGTGAATTTTGGATTATTGGATAAGGAATGTTTAACCTAAATATAATGCAAACATTCCAAAATACAAAAAAAAAATTAAAACTTGAAACAATTGTAATCCTAAGCATTTAAGGTAAGTGAACTCAACTTGTACCAAAATATACAAAGGTATAGTAGAAAACTAAATTAAAATAACGCCAATCTCTCTTCTAAATATGGGAGCAAAATTACTCAGTACATATTAGACAATCAACTCTAGTAATATATAAAACAATTATTGTGCTGTGAACAATTACTCTTTAGCCCAGTAATGAAAAGTTTGTTTTGCATTTGAAAGTCAACCATATCATTTTACTATAAAAAGAGAATAAAGAACAAAAATTTTGTGAGCATTTCAATAGGTGTTGTAAAACATATGACAAAATTCAACATATAAAAAAATCTCACAGCAAACTAAAATTATAAGACTTCCTCAACCTAATATCTGCAAAATGCTTATAGCTAAATTAATTAATACTTAAATACTGAACATTTTCTTCTAAGATTATAATAAATGAAATGCTACCAGTTCTATTCTCCATTGTACTGGAGCTTTTTTCCAGTGAAATAAGGAAAGGAAAGGAAACTTAGGAAAAGATAGAAAAGGAAGATGCAAAACCACTTGTAATTACAAATGACATAATAATTACATAAAAAATCCTTTAAAAATGTACAAACACCTACTAGAACTAACAAATTCATTTATTAAGATCAAATGGCACAGAGTTAATGTATATATATAAGCCTCAAACAAATGTAAATAGAAATTAAAAAACAATGCTATTTAAAACATTGTCCTCTAAATGACCCAATTAAAACATATATGTGAAGATTATCAGAATAGATAAAAAACAGAATTCAAGCATATGCTGCTTTCAAAAGCATATGTGACTAGTAAAGATTTTTATAAACACAAGGTAAATGGGTGGCAAAAATTAGCCCAGGTAAACAGAAACCAAATAGAAGTAGGAGTGGCTATGGATAAATATTTGGAAGCACACAACATGTCAAGTCTGAATCAGGAAGAAGTAGAAATCCTGTACAGACCAATAATGAATAGCAAGATTATGGCCATGGAAAAAATCTTTAAACAAACAAACAAACAATGCTCCAGACCAGATGGATTCACAATTAAATTATACCAGGTATGCAAAGGAGGTACCTTGCCTACAGAAATTCTGTAACATCAAGAAGGAGGGAATCCTTCTAACTTACCCTAAGAAGCCGGTATAAACTTGACACTCAAAATAGGAAAGGACATGCTAAAAAAATAAAACTACATCATTCAATATGATATTGGCTATGAGTTTGCTGTAGATAGCCTCTATCAGTTAAGGAATATCATATTGAATGGAGTAAAAGTGAAAGCATTCCCACTCTATCGGGAACCAGACAAGGAGCCCACCGCTATTTAACACATTATTGGAAGTCCTAGCCATCATAATCAGGCAAGAGAAGGAGATCAAAGGAATTCAAATGGGGACAGAGGAGGTCAAACTCTCCTTCTTTGCAGATGACATGATCTTATACCTGGAAAACCCCAGAGACTCAACTACAAAGCTCTTAGAAGTGATCAAGGAATATATCAGTGTCTCAGGTTACAAAATCAATACCCACAAATCAGTAGCTTTCATATAAGCTAACAATTGTCAAGCCAAGAACAAAATCAAAGACTCTATTCCTTTTACAGTATCACCAAAAAAGATGAAATACTGGGAATATATCTAACAAAAGATGTGAAAGATCTCTATAAAAAGAAGTATGAAACTTTGAGAAAAGAAAGCAGAAGATATCAACAAATGGAAGAGCATACCATGCGTGTGGCTGAGAAGAATCAACATCATTAAAATGTCCATACTACCCAAAGCAATCTATAGATTTGAGGCAATCCTCCCACCAAAGCACCAATGTCATACTTTAAAGATCTTGACAAAATAGTACTTCAATTGATATGGAACCAGAAAAGAACCCTGAAAAGCAAATATAGTTCTTAGAAATAAAAACAAATCTGGAGGAGGGGCGGTGCCTGTGGCTCAAAGGAGTAGGGTGCTGGCCCCATATACCAGAGGTAGTGGGTTCAAACCCAGCCCTGGTCAAAAACTGCAAAAAAAAAAAAAAAAAAATCTGGAGGTATCACGTTGGCAGATTTCAGGTTATATTACAAGGACATAGTGATCAAAACAGCATGGTACTGGCACAAAAATTGACGCATAAATCTATGGACGAGGATAGATAATCTAGAGATGAATCTAGTTGCATATTGTCATTCAATCTTTGATAAGCCTAAAAAAAATGTGCAATGAGGAAAAGAATCCTTATTTAACAAATGGTGCTGGGAGAACTAGTTGCCCCATGCAGAAAACTGAAACTGGACCTGCATCTCTCACCATTAGCAAAATTGATTCTTATTGAATAAAAGATTTAAATTTAAGACACAAAACAATAAAAATTCTAGGAAAGTGTGGGGAAAACACTTGAAGGTAATGGCCTGGGGAAGAAACATTATGAGAAAGACTCATAATTGCAGCACCACGAAAAATAAATAACTGGAACTTTATCAAGCTAAAAAGCTTTTGCACAGCTAAGAGTACCACAAACAGAGCAAACAGACCGCCCTCAGAATGGGAGAAGATTTTTGCATGTTATGAATTTGACAAAGGGCTGATAAGTAGAATCTACAGAGAACCCAAATCAAACAATAATAAAAGTGCAAACAAACTTATAAGTGGACATGAGATTTGAATAGAAACTTCTCCAAGGATGATAGATGAATGGCTAACACATGAAAAAATGCTCATTGTCTTCAATCATCAGAGAAATGCACATCAAAACCACTCTAAGATATGACCTAACTCAGCAAGATTAGCCCACATCACAAAGTCCCAAAACACCAGATGCTGGCATGGATCTGGAGAGAAGGAACACTTCTACACTGCTGGTGGGATTGCAAACTCATATAACCTTTTTGGTGAGAAGTATGCAGAATCCTCAAAGATCTAAAACTAGACCTTCCATTTAACCCTGCAATCCCATTACTAGGTTATCTACCCAGAAGAACCAAAGTCATTTTACCACAAGTCTAGTGATTTGCACTAGAATGTTTATTGCAGCTCAATTCATAATTGCCAAGTCATGGAAGAAACCTAAGTACCCATCAACCCTTGAATGAATCAGTAAACTGTAGTATATGTATACCATAAAATATTATTCAGCCATTAAAAAGATGGACACTTTACATCTTTTACATTTACCCGGATGGAGTTGAAATACATTCTTCTTAGTAAAGTACCTCATGAATGGAAAAATAAATATCCAATGTACTCCTTCCTAATTTGAAATCAATATATAAACAATTACAAGTTCATAAGAACAATAGAACACTATTATAGTCCAGTTAGGGGAGGTTAGAGGGAAGTGGGGAAGATGTATGGCAGAAGGAGGGAGGGCAGGAGGTGGGATTTCATCTAATGTGCACAGTGTGAGGTGTATCACATGCCCCTGGGTGGGGGGTGGGGCTCTTCTACAAATGAAACTTTACCCTGGAAGTGAGAAAAATGTAGCCTAAATATTGTACCCTCATATTAATCTGAATAAAATTAAAAAATAATTAAATAAATAAAACTACAGATTAATATCTGTTATGAACACTATTCGCAACCCATATTCAACAGCACATCACAAAGATGGATTATGTTTCATCAGAGGGATTCAAACATGGTTCAACATTTGTACATTAATTACTCTATTAACAGAAGCAACAATAAAGACCATATGATCATCTCAATAGATGTATAAAAAGCATTTGAAGAAACCCATAATACTTTCATGATGAAAACCTTTCGTAAACGAGGTTCAAAAGGAACATATCTCAAAATTATAAAACCTATATGTGACAAACCTACAGCCAACATCATATAGAATGGAATAAATTTGGAAGCATTCCCCAGAAGAGCTGGAACAAGACAAGGGTGCCCACTGTAGCTACTTCTGTTCAACATACTGCAAGTCCTAGCCTGAGAAATCAGTCAAGAGGAAGAAATAAAAGGCATTTTGATTGTAAAGAGGAGATCAACCTATCCCCGTTTGCTGATGATAGGATCTTGAATCTAGAGAACCCTGAAGATTCTACCAAATGACTCTCATATTTGATGAACTCACCAAACTCTCAGGTTACCAAATAAATGTACACAAATCAGTATCGGTCCTATTTCTAGTAACAATCACACTGAAAGCCAAATCAAGAACTCAATATGATTTCCAACAGCTACAAAGAAAATAAAATACTTAGGAATACATGTGATGAAGGATATGGAAGATCTCTAAAGGAAGAAAACATGAAGGAGATCGGAGATGACATCAATACATGGAAAAACAGCCCATGTTCATGGACTGGTAGAACCAATATAGCTAAAATGTCAATTTTTTTTCCAAAATTACACATTTGATGCAGTTCCCATCAATATACTAATGTTTTATATCACAGATCTAGAAATAATAATCCCAAGCTTCATTTAGGAACAACGAAGAGACTGAAAAGTGAAGGCAATCTTAAGTGAAAGGAATAAATCTGGGCTTGGCACCCATAGCTCACTAGTTAGGACACCAGCCACATACACCCAGGCTGGCAGGCTTAGTCCAGGTCTGCTAAACAACAATGACAACTACAACAACAAAATAGCCAGGCATTGTGGCAGGTGCTATAGTCCCAGCTACTTGGGAGGCTGAGGCAAAAGAATCACTTAAGCCCACAAGTTTGAGGTTGCTGTGAGCTATGACACTCATCGCACTCTACCCAGGACAATATAGTGAGATTGTCTCAGAAAAAAGAAAAAAGAAAGAAAGAAAGAAAAAAGGAATAAACCTGGAGGCATCACATTAGAAGACTTCAAGTTATACTACAGAGCTGTAGTAACTAAAATAACATGGTACTGGTTTAAAAGTATAGCTATAAACCAGTGGAGCAGAATAGAGAACCTAGGAATGAAACAATCTACCTACAAGTGTTTTTCAATGAAGCACAACAACATACACTGGAGAAAGAATGCCTTATTCAGATCGGCACCAGTAGCTCAGTAAGGCCACTAGCCACATACACCGAGGCTGGTGCATTCAAACCTGGCCATGCCTGCTAAAGAACAATAACAACCCCAACCAAAAGATAGCCAGGCATTGTGCTGGGTGCCTGTAGTCTCAGCTACTCCAGAGACTGAAGCAAGAGAATTGCTTAAGCCCAAGAGTTTGAGATTGTTGTGAGCTGAGACACCATGGCACTCTACTGAGAGCGACACAGTGAGACTCTGTCTCAAAAAAATAAAAAAAAAGAAAGAAAGAAAAGAAAAGGAAAGAATGTCTTATTCAATAAATGATTGTGGGAAAAATGAATAGCCACATCCAGAATAACACAGGGCCTCTACCTCTTGCCATATAAAAACTTAATTCAAGATGGATAAAGGACTTAAAAACCAGTGCATGAAACCGTAATTCTAGAAGGAAAAAGAAAACACAAAAAAGAATAATAGTAAACATTCAGTAAACTGAACTTCATTACAATAAACACTTTGGGTCCTCCAGAGACACAATCATGAAAATGAAAAGGCAATCCACACACACCCTTGAGTAAGTACTTACAACACATGTATGAAAGGGGGCTTGCATTTAAAATGTAGAATTCTTACAATTCAGTAATGCAACAATATGATATGAAATATTCCCCCATTGAAAAAAAGTATTAGGGAATTTAATACAAAATGGGCTGAGTTTAAGGAAATGAAAAATCAATTCAAAATGTTTTTAAACACCAGAAAGCATTTTCATTATTATTGGTGGAAAGCATATTCATTAGTTTATGTATTTATTGTAGCTACTAATTATTATTTTCATCTAATCCACGAACATTCCTTTTCCCTCAAAATAACCTTTCGTCTTGATCATTACTATACATCTTTTGAATCCATCAAATATTTTCAGAAGAAAGCTGGTACATTTTGACTATTCTCTGGCAAATATGATTTGCTAGCTGTAGGTAGATTATGCGGTAACCTCTGTAATGCTAAGGTTGTTTTGCCAAAATGCCCCTTCCTGCCTCACTGCCTCACTGTAGGCTGGACAAATGCTTAGTTGTATGTGGGCAGACTGCCTGTCATCAGACACTACAGCCAGAATCTACAGCTAAAATACAAGGGGCTTTAACCCTAGCATGGACATTTTATATATTTAGGCTAAATACTCTGCAAAAAGAGAACATTTTGTGTTTGGAAAATGTCACATAAATCAAAGAACAAAGTAATCCTGTTTTGTCTATACAGATGATCAGGTTTTTCCAACTGAAAAACATCCCCTTCCTAGTTTCATGTCAGAGTCTGCTGAGCCTGCCCCTCTCTGGCTAAGGTTAATAAGCCTGTTCCATTCATCCTGGAGACACAGCTCTCACAACAGAGAAATAAAGGTTGGATTTTGTTTCATAAATACACTGTAAGATGGACTCAAATGCAGCTTTCATTCCTTCTGCAGCAAATTTAATAAAAACTTTATTTAATTTAAATATAACTAACTTTAAGTACATACTGAAACAAGAAGGGAAACAAACAGGAATACATAGCAAGTTCAACTTTTAATTAAATCGACTTGACTGAGAGAATGGAACTCTTGGAGGAAATATGCACATCATCGGCATCACAGGGGAAATGACGATGCCATCTGTTGTCCTCCATCACATACCAACCCCTTTGACTAGAAAGCCACCAATTACTTCTCCGTCTACTCAAACGTTCACATTTCTCAAGTAACACTCTATGTTGTTATCAATGTTATATTTATCTAATCCAAAGGAAATAATTTATCTACGTAATGTCTTGCCTTGTCAATTAAGTTAAATGGGAAGGTGGAGTTCAATATTGCTTATAAGGACTGCGTGATAGTTTTATATTTCAAAAAAGTGGTAAGTAAAAGTCTTTGGAATTAATAATGCTAAAAGTGGATTGTATAGCCAAAATTCCAAGGGTCTCAACTAATCTCTAAACAAAGGAAACTGATTTTTATATAGTTTTTTCTGTTCTTTTAAAATTTTCTTTGCTAAACCCAGTCACAAAATTTTCTGCTGTGTTTTCTGTTTTTCTTACAGTCATATGACAATTTTATTTATTTATGGTCTTCTCTTTAAAGACCTGATAACCATGAACGCTTATATTGCCTTTATAAGGTAGTAGCATCATATTGATGAAGGCCATTGTCATCTTTGATGTGTCATGCAATATTCTAGGTATATTCTACAACAATAATTATTATGCCTTGATAAAATACACATTTACATTTCAAAATAAAATGAATTAAACACAAGTGGTTTCTAGTATCTGAGAAGAGCATCTAGTGATAAAAACAAAAATGCCTTTTAGACAAAAAAGTATTATAAAAATGATTTTCTTTCAAAGTCATGAATGGAAGTAATCACATTTATCATCATTTTTTAACAAGATTATGTAAAGAATTCCTGGCATCCCTTTGATAGCAGGCCTTTCATGGTCTACAGTAGAAGAATTTTGCTAAAATTATGCAAATACTATTCAAACTCAGACTTGTAGCTAAAGCATAAGTTACTTTATATTTTCTAACTGCAGAGAAAATAAAATGAGCCATACCTAAAAACATTTTAGCCATTCACAAGGATCCGGAGTCTGGTAAATATTAGACCAATATAGCAGGAGATTGCTCTGATAAATAATAATTTAAACAAATAAATAACAAAAATATTTATTTAGACCATAAAATGCAGAATGATTACTATGGACTGAAAAAAATGAATTTTGTCCCCCCGCAATTTATATGTTGAAATCTTAACCCCCATTGCAATGGCATTGTTGTACCTATGGGAGGTAAGTAGGTTATGAGGGTGGAGCCCTCACAAGTGGGATTAGTGTCTTGTAAGAAGGTCTCTCTTTTATGAGAAGATACATGCCCTTCCCAAACCAGGAAATGGCCCCCATCAGACATGGGATCTGCCCACACTTTGATCATAGCCTCCAAAGCTGTGAGGAAATAAATGTCTGTTAAATCACCCAGATATTGGTATTGGCAATAGCACAGCCTAAACTAAGATAGTGATCCTGAACACCTTCCTCAACTTCTCTATGCCTCAGGTTTTATATTTCCTCACATTTTAGAAAGAATTCTTTAATGATGTATTGTCTTTTGCTCAAAATTAAAGTATAACCAAGGAAACGACTCTTGAGGCACTAGGAATTTGGCTACACTAGTAAAGGGTAAAATAAAAAGGAAAAAGCATATGAAAGGTATGTGTATAAAATAAATAAACCAGTACAGCTACAACAGATGGGTTTTCTTTCAGATATACGTATAAGAATTCTGAGGAATGAATTTGGCCTAATGCTTTGCTTGTAATG
This sequence comes from Galagoides demidoff, assembly GCA_963574575.1. Taxonomy (NCBI): domain Eukaryota; kingdom Metazoa; phylum Chordata; class Mammalia; order Primates; family Galagidae; genus Galagoides; species Galagoides demidoff. Next base: position 9,457 of record CAUYQV010100480.1, on the reverse strand, counting down.
ATATTTATTTATAATTCATACTCCCCAATAAATCACACACTGCAAATTAGCCACAAAAATATCCTGCAGGAAATGAAAATTATTCTAAATAAGAAACACAGCATAAATTCAAAGGAAGTAGTATTTGTAATGCCATTTATAATTATAAAAGGTATAATTAGCTGGAGAAAAAATTTAATATTATAATTCTAAAGGATTTTGATTTTGATTAACTGTTATGTATATCCAATTTAAATTAAATCTTGAATATATATCTGGCTAAATTAATTAATTCATCAATTAGGAAACATTTATCTGTGAGGAAAACTGTATTTCACAAATAATATGAAGCATAATAGACCAAAAATATCTATACCAGCATACTTATCTCAAAAAATGTAGTGTTGTCAATGATTTTAAGAATCCTGTTTGCTGTTTCATTTTTTTTTCCTGCTTGTTTTTGTTTTGAGACAGGTTCTCACTCCATCCCCCTGAGTAGAGTGCCATGGCATCATAGGTCACAGAAACCTATGGGCTCAAACCAAACTACTGGGCTCAAATAGTCCTCCTGTCTCAGCTTCCTACGTAGCTGGGACTACAGGTCCCCCCACAATGCCTGGCTAGTTTTTCTATTTTTAGTAGAAACAGGGTTTCGCTGTTGGTGAGGCTGGTCTCAAACTCTTGAGCTCAAGCGATCCATCCCAGAGTCCTAGGGTTACAGGAGTGAGCCACCACCACGCTGCGCCTTTGTTTGCTACTTTTTAATTGCATTCCTCTTCTTCTTACCTATGGCTCATTGTTAACTGTGTCTCTGATTTTTGTTTATCTTTTCTTTGTTTTTCATTATAATTTTACCACATTATCTATGTATGTAATATGTCCATAAAGTATACAAACACATACATGTAAATAAATGTTTAGGTAGCACAATGCTGTATGTACTGTATAGGTCTTCTTATGCCACTGGCTTTGTGCTTTTAATGTTATGTTTGGAAATATCATGCTTGTAGATACCTCTAATATTCATCTATCTACTGTCACTGCAATATATTCGCATGGATATATTAAAGCGCAAAATCCAAGCAGGTGGACTATTTTCAGTTTTGTGTTAAAATCAGTACTACAATGATGTCTTTGCAAATGCCTACTGATGCTTTACATGAGATTCTCTTGAGTACCTTTCTAAGATTGAAAACATTTGGTCATAAGTTTGCATATCCTCCAATTATCTAGTCTCACACTGTGGTAGTTCACAACCACATACAGCCTAAATCACCATATATAAGAATTGTCATTGCCACGTGTCCTCACCAACACTTGATACTTTCTAGAAAACGGATCTTATTTGGTTTTAATTAGCATTTCTTTCATATTTCTAATGATGTTGGACACATTTTCTTTTAGTGGGGCATCTTATAATATATTTGTTGACCATGTGTATGACCAATTCTTGACCTCTTCCATGAAACAACTATCTGTATCCTTTGCATATATTTAGATTTTCCCTTTGTCTTGATATGTATGTCTTTTTTCTTTCATTTTTCTTTTTTTTTTTTGTTTCGTTTAGACACATTCTTTTTCCTGTGTCATTTTTTTCCTCTTGATTTATTTTTCTTACTTATAAAATTTTCTTCAGTGTAAGAGATCAAAGTTGGGAGCTCTCTTTCATGGCATGTTGGATATATTATTTCAATATATTGAAATATATGTTTCAATATATTTTCTTGGTTTTTCTTGTAATTCCTTATATAGAATATGCCCTTCCTTATTTGCTAAATTTAATGTTTTTTCTTAGCCTTAGTGCTGGTCACTGCAATGTGACCAGACATGCACCACAGGTACACATCAGGACGGTGGGCCGAGTTCCTCACGCTGACCACCTCTGTGTGTTGACTAGTTTGCTGCAGTGCCTTGGGCGGTCACCTCATAGAGTTCTAACTATATTTGACATATTTTCTATTCTGAGACTTTTTTAAAAAGCAACTATTAATATAAGTGATGCAGTCTCCTCTTTCAAACTACTTTTGATATCATCTAAAATGACATTATTCATCTAATCTAAAATTTAACTAAATAAGACTTTCTATCTTCCAATCATTCAGAGGTACACCACTGCCATTTAGTAGAAAACATTTTTCATTTTTTTTTTTACAGGGAGATATTTGGCCCATGCATGAAGTTGATATGAACGGGAAAAGTAAAGCAAAAACATGCTTTGGACAAAAGATTAAGAGAACTTACTTTTCTTTCAAACATTCCCACTAATTGGGTCTTAAGTGAGGCTCTGTGAGAGGCAAACATTTTGTGATGTAGAATAGGCAGAAAGAAATGTGAGGATTTTCAGTTTATATGTGGCTGACTAAAAATTTGCTTAAAGATAGAGATTAGAAACTTCAGCTAGGTAAAATTTAAAAAAATAAATTTTACATATCTTCTAAAATGTATGATAATTTTAACTTAAGTTGAAATGTATTCAATTTGAAAAATAATCAACTACTATTTTAAGCTCCTTCCCTTTTTTATTCTGTTCTGCTGACTCAGAACTAAGAGCTAACTTAGCAGCTTTACATTTGTGTGATGCCATTCGTAAGTGAACACATCCTGAGTACGTATCACACTTTTTAAAATTTAAAATGTTACTTCCCTAATTCTCTTTTCAATATTGTTTTTCATACTACATGTAATTTATAGATGTTTTTCTCTGTCATAGTGGTCACCGGAAAAGACAATTTTCATTAATATTAATGTTTCCACTTTTTCTCTGAAATTGCTTTTGATGAAGGATTACGCTGAAAAGCTATTAAATAATAGATTAGTGTGTACTTCAATGTCTAATTGATTATTGAGAAAACAGAGTTGAATTCTTCTTCATCTTATAAATGAGGAATTGGCGACCAGAGCCCAGGCTTGTACAATTGATTCCAGGGGCAAAACCTCAGCAAATGTCACGCTCTAGCTGCTTTGCAGCACAACACTGATGTATTCCACAACCATTTGTGCTGAGCACTTGAGGTTTGATGATAAACATTTCCTGCCCTATGCTCTTTTGCTCATTTCCAGTGGTAATATTAGGCTATTAAACTATACAGTTTCAATTATTTTCAGAGCTGCTAACATAAACCTTGGCAGAAGTTAGAGATACAGGGGTGAATATTACTAACAAGACCTCAGTGTCCACAGGTTCAACTATCTGGACTAAGCCTGAAAAGTATAAATTCCTATTAGCTTAGATTCTAGAGATGTTTGATTATAAACTTGAATTTTAAAATCCCCGAAGACAGTCAAGTAAGGTTGTTCAGTTGTTTCAAAATTAAAACAAATCATTTAAAGATTTTATTTATCTTTTTTTCTTCAAAGGCTTTCCTTTTTGTAGTCTAAGTAAATCTGAAGTGCCCTTTGGATTCAGAAGTTCAATTTAGTATTACTTGACATGATGTGGACATCAGTGAAACTTCCTTGATATAACTTAACACAGATTTTGTAAGATCACTGAATATCATAATAAAGTACTTGTGGGTCATGTTAACTCTAACTATTTTCCTATCTTCTAATTAACCCAGAATCAGATTGAAATACAAATAGGTGTGCTGTGTGCAATTGTTGCATAAATGTGTGTGTGTGTGTGCAAGAATACACACACTGCTGTATTGATAAGGTCTCTGCCTGAGTACGTGTACAGCATATAGGTATGTAGGTATGCACACGTATAGAATGAAACAGTTCATGAGGTGATTAAGTAAAAACCACTGGGAGTAATTTACTAGTAAAAGAAGCAATTCTAAAACTTCAAAAATAGTAATATGTAGCAGTAGTATCTTTTCAGTTTACTTTTATCTGTCTAAATAGGCAAACTCTCCAGAAGAGAAAGATACCATGCAATTTCCAACATATCATGCCCAGCATTCAATCCCAAATTTTGAGCCACACCAAGGAAAAGCCTCTAAACCACAGATAAACAAGCAAATTTAGCAAAGTTGCTGACTAGCAAACAAAATTCAACCATAGTTCTATGTGTCAGTTGCAAATAATGAGAAAATAAATTTGTTTAAAAAGAGATAATTTTAGTAGTGTGCTGACCCCATATGCTGGAGGTGGTGGGTTCAAAAACTGCATTTAAAAAAATCATTTTATTAGTATCAAAAATCTTTAGTACCTAGTAGTAACTTTAAAAATAATTTTACAGAAAATGTAAAGTGAAAACTCTAAAATATTGTTAAGAAAATTAACAATATTAATTATTAGTGTTCACTTGTACCCTTGTTAGACAGATATATAGGTGATCTTTCCGGTCACCCTCCCACCACCCAACCGCCCTTCTCCCCTCCCCTTTGCTATCAATTAATAAAAAAAAAATTAGTGTTTTAATAATTAATTGTAAAATTAAATTGTAAAATGCAAAAAAAAATGAAAGATTTAATTGTTAATAAAATCACAAGACTCAGGTTTTTTTGCAACAGAGTCTCACTCTGTTGCCTAGTCTAGAGTGCTGTGGTATCAGCCTAGCTCACAACATCTCCAACTCCTGAGTTCAAGTGATCCTCCTGCTTCAGCCTTCCACGTAGCTGGGACCACAGGCATGTATCACAATGCCCGACCCATTATTCTATTTTTAGTGGACATAAGGTCTTACTCTTTCTCCAACTGGTCTCAACCCCTAACCTCAAATGATCTCCCACCTCAGCCTCCCAGAGTGCTAGGATTACAGACATGAGCCACAGCACCTAGCCAAGACTCAGTATATTGAAGACACAATTTCTTTACATCTTAACCTACAATGCAAACTCTATCAATTTCTGAAGAAATTGCACTATTTTTATGTTTAAACTGGCTGGTTGAAATTAATTTCGAGAAATTATAAAAAGCCAAATAGAATAGTCAAGAAAATTTTGAAGAGTAAAGCTAGAGAACTTTCATTGTTTGAGATCAAGAACAATAATTAGGGCAATGTTAGATGAATTAAGTAGCCTAATAGCATGGAATGATGAATACAGACCCACCTATACAGTTTAATTTGACAGGTGACAAATATCATACTGCAGTAGTTGGAGGAAAATCACAGTCTTATGAATAATGTGCCAGAACAACTAGATACTTGTATAGCTACCAGTTAATTTTGTCTCCTACCTTAGACCATTTGCAAAAATGGATTCTACATAAACTTCAGATCTTATTTGAACTTATTTTAACTATATAAAACTGTAGAAAAATATAAAACATTTATATTGTTGAGGTAGGCATAGATTTCTTAAGCAGGAAACAAAAATCACTAACTATAAAGGCAAGTATAAAATCACTAACTATAAAGTCAATGAATTGATAAATCTATAAAAATTAAGAACTTATGTTGATCACAAAAAATAAATAAAATAAAAACTGATGAGTAGAAGATGCAAATATGCTTATCTTATATCTGACAAAGGCCTCATGTCTAAAATGCATAACTATCTAAAAATCAATAACAGAAAGATCAACAATGCAATAGAAAAAAATGGACAAAACATTAAATTGACAATGACAATGTCATCAGGGTAATAAATATGAAATTTTCTTAGAGAATTGATTTTCATTAGAGAAACTCAAGTCAAAACCACAATTGTTACTACTATACACCAACCAGGATGTCTAAAATAGCAAAGATAAAACCGAATATCAGCTAGGATGCAGTGTTCTCAGACCTTAATGAAGAGTGAATTGGTAGCCACTTATAAGAATTTTAATAGTATCTAATATAGGTGAATTATAAATGCTTGGTGCCTCAGTCACCTCTCTTATGAATATCCAAATATAAATATATACATATGCTGATTAATAGACATGTACAAGGATGTTAATAGCAGCCTTATTAATAATAGTCAATGTTTGGAAAAACTAAAATAGATGAAAAATGTCACTACTTATAAACAATGGATAAATCTCAGAAATACAATTTCAAAATAAAGATTGTAAGTACAAATGAGTATAAATACTATATAATTCTATTCATAAGAATGTTATTAAGGGATCAAATCCATCTATGGAGTAAGATTTCAAAATAGTTATTACTTTTGTTTGGAAACAATGATTGGGAAAAATGGCTTTTTGGATATTTGCAATAGTCTTTTTTATCTAGTGCTTACTTAATTAACTTTAGTTTGTGACAATAAAATTGTACACTTTGTGTTCTTGTGGTCTGCATGTTTTAATTCTATCAAACACTTAAACAATAAGATTAAAAAACAGTTAGCGTCAACCTATTTTATCACATACATCTATCTAAAGATCATTTCTGCCTCAAAAAGTGAATCTATTAAGAACATATGTTAATAAATATATGTAATTCATTCTTAGTAAAAAAAGAAAAAGCAAACGTGACACGTGACTGCAGAGTGTTATGTATGTACATATTCTAAAATTGGTCAAAACTTTGTGTTTGATGAAGCTTGTCTGTCCTACACACATCTGAGTACATGGAATCATTATATCTTCATTCATTTCCTCTTATGAAATATAATGCTTTGCTCAATTGTCTCATCCATCTGCAGGTCTTCAGTGAAAGGCAGCTGGTTGTAATTGCTAGTTCCCTGAAATCATCTTCTAAGACAGAATGTTCTGCTTTTAAGTAGACTTTGACAGATCACCCATCTCCTCTACCTACTGACTGGGAACAAACTTTATGACTTTAATTCATTCTTTTCAGTATAGGTGATACATTGTCCAGTCCTTTCTTTTTATTATCTAGATTTTTTTGAAACATAATTTTATACACAGTGACAGTACATATTCTTTTTAAAAAGAATATTATTTTAATAGCACTAATGTAAGAGCAAGATGATGCTTCAGATGTTCAATTCTCCAGTTTACATTTTTGGAGTACTCTCAACATTATCATTCTGCAGAGAAATCATGTTTCTTTCACTGTAATTGCCATCAGAATGAAGCGTTAGGGCATTATTCAGAAAATACGAAGTAGTATTTGGAGATTTTTAGCGTGGGTAAATGCCATGATTAGAACTTGAGAAAACTAGCCTGGCAGTAATTGTAGGCTGAATTAGAGGGGAAAAAGTGACTGAGAGATGGTAGACCAGATGAGACATAATTAGTAAAACATAAGCAAGAAGTAAATATAACTCCAACTAAAGCTGCTGCACATAAAAATAGAAAGCAGAAAGTAAAAATGAAAAATAATGATGTAATATAGTCAGCAAATAGGAAAACTGATTGGATGTTGGGATTCTGCAGAAAGATGCATTTGAGATTATGTGCCTGGATAACAGTGCACGGACCTTCAATAATCAGTCCCCTGCCAACATATGTGTTTGGAGTCTATGGGAAGATTTCCATTTTTATTCTTTTGTTATTAGCTCACACAATTAACTACTTTAGCTTTATTAAGTATCTAATTTTGATTTTATGTCCCAAGATAGCTGAGACAGTTCAACACAGAGTCTAAATCAGGGTTGGTGAAAAAAAGGGGCCAGAGAGAATTTTCTGTTAAAGGAGAGAGAGAGAGAGGGAGGGAGAGAGAGATAGATAAAGAGAAAGAGAGAAAAGAAGGAGGAGGAGGAAGAGACAAAGTTAAAGTTGGGAAAGTTGGAACAGATTGACATGAGGTGGAAAGTGTTGACAAAGCTGGTTTCTTTCATTATTGTCCCCATAAACTTTTCATAAAGCATAAGTGATTTCACCATTCTTTCACCCAAACTTGACTGTAAATTTGATGCCTATTCTTGCTTCAATTTTAGCAACTTTCATGTTGCTCTGATGGGGTCTTTTAAAACTGATGTCTTATCTTTCCTAGTACCTCAAACTAGAACCTGTTTAAACATATTAAGGTGAGATATAATAGTTCACACCTGTAATCCTGGAACTTTAGGAGGTCAAGGCAGACCGATTGATTGAGCTCAGGAGTTTGAGACCAGCCTGAGCAAGAGTAGGGCTCTGTCTCTGCTAAATATAAAAAATAACTGGGCATTGTCCTGGGCACCTGTAGCCTCACATACTCAGGAGGCTGAGGCAAGAGAATCCCTTGAGCCCAAGAGTTTGAGGTTGCTGTGAGCTGTAGTCCCAGAGCAGTCTAGCTAGGGTGACAGAGTGAAACTCTGTCTCAAAAACAAACAAACAAAAAACCCTCCAAAACATAAGTTTTACAAGCTACAATAAGTTTATTGCTTAGGTGCAATAAAAATTCAAATTTAGCTTTTCCATAATGTACATTTTCATAATATATATGTTTTTGAGACAGAGTTTCACTGTGTTGCCCAGGTTACAGTTCCATGGCTCTAACATAGCTCACAGCAACTCCAAATTCCTGGGTTCAAGCAATCCTCCTGCCTCAGCCTCCTAAGGTACTAGGACTATCAGCTGCCCCACCACACTTGGATAATTATTCTATTTTTAGTAAAGATGGGACCTTGTTCTTGTTCAGGCTGGTCTCAACTTTCAACCTCAAAGTTAGCCTCCTGCCTTAGCCTCAGAATACTAGAATTATAGGCGTGAGCCACTGTACACAGCCCATTTTCCTAAACTTTTGAAGACCTTTTTTACATAATAAAATGTATGAAATATAGAGAATCATGGACAGAAAGACAGAAAGTAACAAGAGACAATGTTAAGTTACTGATTCTATTTCAGTTCTTAGACTGGATGGTAGATTCATAGTTGTTTATTATAACATTATAGTTTGCCATTTATATTAATATTACATCTATTTGTATCTGTCTAATATATTGAAATTTGATAAAACAGAAATAGGGAAAAGCTTAAACAGCTAAATGTAATTACTTTTAAATAATGAAGCAACATTAACTTGCTTTATCAGTTTATTTCCCATGATTTGTGAAAATAAAGATACTTTATATTATTTTTTAAGAGATATAGTTTACCTTTTCATATGAATTTTATTAACCAAATAGCAAAAACTGAGAAATATTTTATGGAAGAATTATAATTTGTTTTATATGGCTTAATATATTTACTAATGTGTTAAAATAAGCAGTTTGATATTAGCTGAGTAGAGTAAAAGATAGTTGATTATTTTTTCTTTTATACATTCTTATAGGGCAGGGAGTATGTATGTAATTTCATGGGGAAAAAAAGTACATTTTTGCAAAACAAAGCCTATAGACATAATGAATATACTCTTAAATGTCAAAATTGAAAATTTTATAGAGTCATTCATATTTTCAGGTTGTTTTTAATAGTCCTGTAAGAGATTAACAAAAGGTCCATCTTATACAGCTCAAGAAGGCTTGACATTGGGTATTGTTTCCCTCACATTGCCACTCTTTTCATCATGTATCACAATCTATGATTGGATTTTCTTGCAAAATTTTGAGTCATCATTTTTTTTTAACTGAATGGTAACTATGTACATTAATGCATTTCTGGGGTACAGTGTGGTGTTTTCACATACAATTTGAAACATTTCATCAAACTGGTTAACATAGCCTTCATGTCATTTACCTAGTTATTGTGCCAAAACATTCATATTCTACTCTTA
>CAUYQV010100478.1:0-24839 GCA_963574575.1 Galagoides demidoff | reverse complement strand
TGGTCCCAGCTACTTGGGAGGCTGAGGCAGGAGACTCGCTTGAGCCCAGGAGTTGGAGGTTGCTATGAGCTGTGATGCCATGGCACTCTACCCAGGGGGATAGCTTGAGGCTCTGTCTCAAAAAAAAAAAAAAAAGAATATATTTTATGTGTTCAAATATCACAAGCTATATAAAGATGTATACATATATAAAATATGAATATATAAAATTTATGATGGTATTTGCATAAGTGCAGTACATTTTTGAGGAGAATCTGTAAGTCAATGAATACATTTGTTTTTTCTGGTATAAATGACAAACTAAAAAGTTGCAAGAATGCATTTCTTTAGAGATTAAATAATTTAAAACTTACATAATTCAAATCTAATCTTATAAATATTTTCTGTAGATCAGCTAAAGTGACAATTTTCTGGGAATAATGTAAATGTGTCTTTTGCTCATTTTGAAATAATATAATTTTTTAGACATTATTTCACATATGTTATGCAGAGACCTTTAGAGGTGACTACTATTAAAATATGAACAATTGAAATTTTAAAAACTTCAAGAGAACTTTTGGGCAGAAGGATGTTCCTGATATTTCTCAAATTATTTCTAATTAGGCAAAACCTTCAAAAAATATCAAGTAAATATGAATAAAATACGTGAAATATGCATATTTAAGAAAATATCCTTAATCAATTTCATCATTTGCATATGCAGTAAACTTCTTAAAGAAGAATTAAATATTCACTGATTATACAAAAAGAATAATTTGGCAATCCGTATAGGTATCTTTGAGGGTAATGAAAATACTCTGTAATTGTGAAAACATAATTTATTAAGCATTTGTGTTCAACATTTTATGAAGAAGTGAACAAAATTTGAAGTCTAACCTTATGTTTGTCCTGCATAAACATAAATTAAATATACCTTGAATTTGATCTTATTTTACTTTCCCAGATTAATCTTAACTTCTGAACTTTGAAGCTTTATCATAATTGGAACTTTGATATTCAAAGTTGGTGAGGCATTTTAATACATTGAAGAATTGATCTTGCCCCGGGGGAAAAGTGCACCTTTAATCAGATCTTTTCTGAAAACTATACTGTATCCACATAAAATATTTATCTTGAATATTAAATAATTAGAAAATTACTTAAAATCTAGTTCTTTTTTATTATGGCTAAGCCTATCACCAAGAAAGCATAGAAATTATTTGGACACAGTTAAAGAGGGTACCACATCCTGAATCCTCCCTAAAAACCAAGATAGCCAGTTATGATCTCTGAGTTATCTCCTAGAAAAATGCCACTAAGTCAATGGAGAAGGAAGGTAAGTCAAAGACTCCATGGAGAGTTTAAGGTCACTTGATTCTACTATGATGAAAAGCACCCAAAACCTTAGATGTGAAGAAGCAGAAAGTATGGCTAAAATCCTGATTATATGTTGTTTTGATCCATCAAAGAACTATTGTACTATGTACCCTAGTATCCTCACCTCTGAAATGAGATAAATAATTACTTGCCCTTGGTCATCATTAGGATTAAATCATTTAATTTATGTAAAGCACCTTTTGGGAAGCATCTGGTACATATACTCAATAAGTATTAAAGTAATTTTTATTACTAGTTTTAGGTTCAGTTATATGTTTTTATTTACTCCACATCGTAAGGAAAACAACTAAATCTGCTTATCTATGGCAACCTATTAATAACCACTTCTTCCCCCATATCAACTCTTATATTTTACAATTTGTTTTTCTAATAATGCTGCCTCATGTGGAATAGGATAGGGAGGAGGTAAGAGTGCATTGTCCCTGTCCTAACATCTATGTGGGTGGCCCTGATCTGATCTTATCCAATTTCCCCAATTTCAGTGAACTTTTAAAATCAGAAATAAGAAAACTCCCTCAAAATGACAGCTTTCTCTCTGGGGATGATATGGAGTGAGAGTATGGTTGTACTAGTGCCTGTATCTGAAATAAGAATTCATCAAGTTATGGGAAAGTTGGTTCTTCCCACATTTGCATTTGCAAAAACGTTAGAAGAGGAAGAGAGAGTCATTAACAAAATAGTTGAATTTCTAGTAGTGCATTCATTTCTTTCTTTCTTTTTTTTTTTTTTCCCGGTGCATTCATTTCTCCATCTGAGTAATGCCAGTCCTAAATTTTATTACTCAGTTCTGATTCATTTCCTCTGCAATAATTCTGTATGAGCTAAACAAGAAAGAAGGAAATACTATTTTTTAAAATCTATATACATTCAGAAAATTATAATTTAATAAGCCCAGGAAAATATGCCAATTGCTGTCTAAAGAGTCCTAATTTTATTCTTTTTAGATTAACACTGTGTGAAAGAGAGCGTTGTTTTCATCATGAATTCTAAAAAAGATGAGAGACCAAAGTCCAGAAGCCAAGATTGTCACCTTTTTCTTGCTTTGATGATGCTAAGCATGGCCATGCTGTTTCTTCCAGTCCTTGGAACTTCCAAGCAAAATATTCCACGACTCAAGCTAACCTACAAAGGTAAATATGTAAATATTTTATAGTGTTTATTAAGATTTTTGAATATCTCTTCAATCACTTTTTATTTACAAATGAGTTACTGCTTAAAATGTTTAGATTGTTGGTATAGTTAATAAAAATATCATGATAGAATATAAAGACTACTTTTGTGAGGGAAAGGATACGAAAGCTAGTCAAGTATACTTTTCAGCCCAGGATTTATAGATAATCAATTTGGTCTAAAAGCTATAATCATTTTACATTAAAACAAATAATTCCTTGACAATTGAAAACTGTTAACTAATCTCACATTACTGCTACTAATTACTTTATTCATATTTAGAGGGAATTTAAAAAAAATACAGGAAAGATATCTTCCTAAAAATGTTAACATACTAAGATAGCTTTATGACCTCAAGTATATATATGTTTATAAAAGAAAGTAGACAGTGTGGGCCAGGCATGGTGGCTCATGCCTGTAATCCAAGCACTCTGGGAGGCCAAGGCAGGTGGGTACTTGAGCTCAGGAGTTCAAGACCAGTGCGAGCAAGAGTGAAACCCTGCCTCTAAAACAATAGCCCAGCATTATGGTGGGCACCTGTAGTTCCAGCTATTCGGGAGGCTGAGATAAGAGGATGGATGAGCCCAAGCATTTGAGGTTGCTGTGAGCTATGACATCACAGTGCTCTACTGAAGGTGACAAAATGAGACTCTGTCAAAAAAGAAAGAAAAAGGAGATAGACAATGTGAAAGCTTTAAAATATGAAAACATGAAAAACTTTTTTAGAAGATGAAATTTGTTAAGCAAATTATTTTATGTGTTTAAATTAATATTAAAGCAAAATTTGTAAGAGTTATAGGCAGCCATTTGTGTGTGTGTCTAAGTTCTCCTCCCAGAACTTTATTTTATGGTTTTGTTTTCTTTTTTATGGTGTACTCTGGACTTCATTAATACCTCGAGTAATGGTATATACCATTAACAAATGGGATAGAGGGGAAATCAAACTTTTTTATTCTGAATTTGGCAGGTAAAAATTACGTTGGCAATTTTAATATATTCTGATTTGGGCAGTGACATTTTATAGCTAAATTGAATATCAGTAATAAATCTAATTGAATGTCATGCATAAAAGTGAAATTAGAACATTATACCAGTTACATATTCTATATCTTGGTATTTATTTGAAATCTATATCTCATGTATGAAAGAGTCAGATATTTTATATTATTTTTGAAATTTAAATACACACATGTATAAAAGTCACTTAAATTTGAAGTATATTTATTGGTAAACTAGAACAAGATTTTTATCCAGGGGCATTGACTTTATTATAATACATAGTTGATTTTTTTATTTAATCAATAATTTAAATTTATATTTGGTTATTTGGTTGTCATTCATTTCCTAATTAGGTATATATTCCTTTATATGTCATTCCCCTAAAATTTTCTTGGCTTCAAGAGAACATTAATAGTAATGGTAATGTACTGGGTACAAATAAAAAGTAAAGTCAAGGCTTCTATCCATATCAGAGCAATTAGTACTGCATTATACCTTCTGTCTTAAACAACTATGCAGATGTACAAACTACATAAAGCAACCACTTTTAGGCATTGAGCAATAGTTAAAAAGGATGGGAGAAAGAAACCATCTAAGGGTGAAGCTGAGAAAGGTTTGGGCCAAACAGAAAATTTGTGAGCTAAGCTGATATTCTGGAGGTTAAGAGAGATAGGGGTTCTGCCTAACCAGAATAGAAAGACCTTGCCAAACACTTTGGGCACACAGACGACATGCTTCAAATGTCAAATTTTAAGATCTAAGCTACCCTATTTCTATAGCATACTCAATTCTGCCTTTAAAACTTAAAAATCTTCCTTGAAAGGTTGTGTATGATCTGCCAATAAATTAAATATTCTTATTTAAAAAAAAACTCAGCAGTTTGTAAAGTAAGAAAATGCAAACAACCATATCCTCAACACTTTAGTACCCATAATGTCCAGAAAAAAACAAAAGTTGCTAGACATACAAAGAAACAGGAAAATTTAATGATAAGAAGGAAACATACAGCTAATGTGAACCAAACTTGAAGTGATACAGATGTTCATGTTAGCAGACAAGGACTTTAGAACATCTATTGTAAATATTTTCAAGGATTTAAAAGAAAATATTATTAAAGAGAATGAACAGGGAATATCAGCAGAAAAGTGAAAACTACAAACAATAATTAAATGGAAATTCTAGGGATGAAAAATATATCTGAATTTAAAGCCTCACTATCCAGGTTGCAAATTGGAGGTAGCAGAGCAAACTAAACACAGAGTAATAGGGGCCATCCAATATAAAAAAAACTCTATGGTTTTTCATGTATCTATAATACACTCCTTTAAATTAAAGCTATATCTACAAAGCTCCTTGAGATAAGCCCAGCTAGTTCTTAAGCTTTCTTTGTGGCTATCACAATTTCTTTGAAGTTTTTATAAACTTACTGTTTAACACGATAATCTTTAAAGCTATACCTTTTAGGATTTTGTTACGGAATTGCTCATTCTTAAAACTAAAATATAATTTGGGTATCTATTTCTGTATAACAAGTCACCTTAAAACTGAGTGTCTTCAATTATCTCTCTCACATTTTCTGTAGCTCATGAATTTGGGAAAGGCTCAGCAGGGTGGTTCTGGCTTGCGCTGTTTAACGGCATTGCAGATGATGGCTGAAAGTGGAATAGTATGGATCTGGAGCTGGCTAACACTTCTCTTTGTATGTAATCTCAGGGAGTCTTTCCACATGGAAAATATTTGGCTTCCTCAAAGCCAGCTCAGACCTCAAGTGTATGTGTTTCAATAAACAAGAAGGAAGCTGTATTACCTTTCTTGACCAAGCTTCTGAAGTCATGTGGCATTAGTTCCAGGCTATTCTATTGGTTGAAAAGTGATAAAGCCTTATTCAATCCAAGAGGAAAGCATATAAACTGTACATCACATACACAAGGAGCTGTAGCATTGGAGATATCATGGATATCTTTATAAAATACAATCTGCCACAATTTACATTTATATAATCTCTTAATTTATATAAAAGGCACTATGCAAATCATTGTGGACAGGTAATCATACTGAAACACCTTGATGACAGTACATAAAAAAAGAATTTTGACCAGGCTCTGGATCGCACTTCTATAATCCTAGCACTTTAGGAGGTCGAGATGGGAGGATTGCTTGCAGCTGGGAGTTTGAAATCAACCTAAGCAAGAGTTTGATCCTGTCTCTCTGAAAAATAGAAAAATTAGCCAGGCATGGTAACATGGTCCTGTAGTCCCAGCTACTTGGAAGACTGGGGAGAATCTGTTGGCCCCAAGAGTTTGAGGTTGCACTGAGCTATAATGATGCTACTGCATTATAACCCAGGATACAGAGTGATAATCTGTCTCAAAAATTTTTTTTAAAAACCGAAACATAAACAAACAACAACAACAACAACAAAAACCTCCAAAGAAGCTCGGTCTTACCCTAGACCTCACACAAAAGAAGTGATTCAAAGGGAATGGATCATAAACCTGAAAGTAAAAGCTAAAATTCTTTTCTAAACATTTTAGAATAAATGATAGAATAGTAGCTTTGCAACCTCTAAAGACACACACAAAAATAGCCATAAAAATTTTAAAACTAGGTGTTATCAAAATTAAAACAAAATTCTGCTTACCGAAAACACAATGATGTCTCTTAATGAAGAAAGAGAACATAAAAAGAAAAGAAAACAAAGGAAAAGGCAAGCTATAAAATATTCACAAAAATTATATCTATACCTGATGAGCTATTGGGTACAAAGAACACTATTCTGGTGATGGACACACTAAAGGCTACAACTTAATCATTTACAAAAGTACTCATGTAACAAAAAAATTTGCCCCCCCCTTAATATTTTGAAATTAAAAAGAAACCAAAAAAAAGTCTTATATGTAAACAAAGACTTGAATTCAGAATATATCTCAAACAAGGCTCAGCACCCATAACACAGTGGTTATGATGCTTGCCACATGCACCAAGGCTGGTGGATTTGACCCAGCCTGGGCCAGATGAACAACAATAACAACTGCAACAAAAAAAATAGCTGGGGGTTGTGGCAGGCACCTATAGTCCCAGCTACTTGGGAGGCTGAGGCAAGACAATCGCTTAAGCCCAAGAGTTTGAGGTTGCTGTAAGCTGTGATGCCACAGCACTCTATGAGTGCAACACAGTGAAACTCTGTCTCAAAAAAAAAAAAATTTGATAAAGTCTTCAGTATGTATCTCAAACAAATTATTAATTTGTACAGAGTAAATATTGAAACTGCCACTTTACAAAGGAGGATGTACAAAGAACCAAAAAGAAAATGAAACAGCTAGACATTATGAATCATTAGGTATATACAAATTATTATTAGAGTAAAACACCCCTACATATCTATTGGAATAGCTAAAAAAAAATTGACAATATTGAATATTGGACAATCTGTGGAACAGTTTGAGCTTGCAAACATTGCAACATTGGAAAGTTTTGAGCAGTTCTTTGTGGTATTAAAAATACGATTGCTATTTATCTGGAGTTCTACAAAAGAAAAACTCATCAGTGGTTTAAAAAAAAAATTAGAAGAGTTGCTTTTATGGAGAGCCAGAAAGGATTGACTGGAAAGAGTAGGAGATGAAACTTTCTGGGATTATGAAAAGGTTCCCTGTTTTCATAAGGGTGTGGATCACTCAAGTGTACAGATTTGTCAAAGATCACTAAATTGCACATATAAGATCTGTCCATTTGCCTTTACATAAAATGTACCTTCAAAAGTAAAAAAAAAATAGGAAATAGAAAAACCAAAAATAATTTTTAAAAAGGATAAGGAAAGTTTAAACTAAAAGGGTTGAAGAAACTAAAAAAAGGAAATTCTGTCTGGTTTTTGTAATATTAAGGTTGCAATGCAAAAAAAAAAAATCCCACTTGCATATAAATTTTAATAGTAGACATTATTCATTGAGATTCATTATAAATTATCTCATTTTATCATCACCACCACCATGTGGTGATGTTTCTACATATTTGAGGATAGTGAGTTACTAAGAGATTGAGGAATTTGCCTATATCACGAAGTAGTTTATGGTTCAACTCCTGGGTCAACCCCAGGCAACATAGTTCCTGGATTCCTAATCCTGTCTCTCTGATTATAGACATTAAGTATTTCTTCCCTGGGGCACTTACCTATCAGAGTAAATAAATTTCTAGAAGCATCATGTTGATATTTGACTAAACCTGGTTATATGATTTTTGATTGTCAAAATTAATTGGATTAAAGAAGACCACATGAACTTTTTGGAAGATCAAAAGAGTTTTACTGACTTTCATGGGATTTTATACTCTTAGCTAAACTAATTTTTTACAAAGTGTATCACCACTGTGATAATTTATCTTCATAATCAAAATTTCATAGGAGAGTGAATCTAAATATTATGTCAGGATATTCTATATTTCCAGATTTTGTGTTATCTGATTATTACATATATTTTGTCCCTTAAACTGGGCTTATAGTTCATGGTGTAGCGTAAAAATATTTTCTTAGGATGATGTACTTAAATCTCACAATAATGTACATATTTTATATCCCATAATGATCATAAGGACCTGGTATGCATTAGTGATATTTATACTTAGGAATCATTAATGTTTGTAATGTTATTTGTTTGGAAACCTCCAGAAGATGAGACAAATATAAAAATTAACAAGAAGCCTGGCATTGTGGTGTGTGCCTGTAGTCCCAGATACACAGGAGACTGAAGCTTACATAGGGGTAGGTACAAGTTTGAGGATAGTTTCATCGTACATCTGGAATTCAACTGTCAATAGTTCGTAACAATAGTTTGTGAATGGTGACTATGTTTCTGGCATTATTCTGGGAACTAGTGAACATATCAGGAAAGAGAAGAGAGAAAAGTCCTTGCCTTTATGTAGTTTATGTTTACATGGTGGTGATAACTAGACCATACTTAAGTAAATTATTTAGTGAGATTGAAACTGGTAAGTACTATGGATAAAAATGAATCCAGAAAGGGAGCTAAGAAGAGGTTAACTTGGGAGTAGTCAAATCTGGTGGTCAAGAGAGAATTCCCTGAGGGAATGATGTTTTCCTGAATGTTTAAAGAGGTTACCTTAGCAAGCCATGCAGATGTCTAGAATATTTTTGACAAGAAGAGCACCAGGTGCAAAGGTCCTAGGGTGGAGGGTCTCTGGCATGTTTAAGGATTCTAAAGAAGACAGTATGGCTAAAACACAGTGGGATGGGACAAAGAAGAAGTTGATTAAAGCAAGTTAATGGGGGAGAAGGGATTAGATCCTCTACTACCAGCATTAAGTCTGAGTGGTAATGGTAACCCAGTAAAGAATTTGGAGCATTATCTGACATGATCTGAGTCTCAGTATAGAGGATTTCTCTGGTTCCAGTGCTGAGAATACACTGAAAGAGAGAAATCAGAGAAATGAGATGCGAACTTGGAGGCTATTGTAAGAATCCACATGAGACATGATAGTCTATGGGCCAAGTTGCAAGAAGGGAGACAGAAGAGGATATGAACGTAGGCCAGCAGGATTTGCTGAAGGGCTGAATAGTAGAAGGCTAACACTACTCCATGGTTTTCTGGTCTGAAGATAGAGTTACCATAGATTGAAGTGGGGAATACCATGGAAGAAGTAGATTTGGAGAAAAATCAAGTGGCTATATTTTGTTTGAGAAGGCTGTTAGGTATCTAAGCAAGCTTCCAAGACAGTGTTTGAATACATGTAAGTCTGGAGTTCTTGAAGATATCCATTGGAGATATCAAGTTGGCCATTAATATATAGAATTTTTTTTAATTGCAAGACTCTAAAGATGGAGCCAAATTCAAAGGATTCCATTCTGAAATACTCTCAAGTTCTGAAATCAGAGAAAGAGAGAACTGACATCAAAGTGAACTAAAAAGGACTGCCCACATATAACACAGGAGAAAATCAGGAGTTGCAGTATAGACAAAGTTAAAGGAAGAAAGTAAAGAGAAAGATATGATCAGCAGTGCTGAAATTGGTCAATGCATCTAGAGAGAGACAACTACAAGTTAACATTCAACTTAAAAACAAAGGGATAACTGTTTACCTTGATGAGAGTAGTATCCAATTGTGGGACCCAAATCCATCAGGTAGGATGGATTCTTGAGCACTTGGGACTAGAGACAGTGATGGTAGATAATTATTTTAAGGAATTGTTTTATAATTGTGATATTGACAGAGAGATGAGATCAAGATTTCTTTTTAATGAGAGAGATAATAGCATATTTACCGTCTCAACAATGCAGGTGAGATGTGGGATGATGTATACATTATTGGAGAAAGTATTGAGGAGACAATTTTCCCCAAAAAACAGGTTATTTTGGGACATATTTTAATATTTCAATGGATACCTATTGTAATTGTGGAAGTTAATGTGTATTTTTTGTGATTGATTAAGTCGAACACGAGTTGAGTATTACAAATTTGCAAACATAATACAGTTTTTTCCTTTCTTAAACATCCTATGTATTAATAAAAGTAGCTTACTTTGTGTAACAAATTACATCTTGTTCATTATCAGTGGCAATTGTTATCTAGAAGGAAAGAGAGGTTAAGTACATGTAAAAATATGTTCAAGGAGGAATGTGTTCAAGTGTGAGGTAATGATACAGGTTGTAAGAAATGAATGTGTTTAGACTTACATATAATGATTTGGAAACAAAACTCCAGAAATATTAAATAATGACCTTACAGTTATAATCTTAGTCCATTTTGCATTGCTATAAAGGAATACATGAGACACGGCAACTTATAAAGAAAATAATTTTATCTGGCTCACAGTTCTGCAAGCTGTACAAGAAACACAGTACCGGCATCTATCTGCTTTGGTGAGGGCTTCACAGAGTTTCCAACGAAGTTGTAAGATGAAGGGTGAATGAGTGTGTTGCATGATGAGGGAAGTGGCAAGAGAGGGAGGACAAGGTACCCAGGCTCTTTTAAACAACCAGCTTTAACATGAACTAATAAAGTGAGAACTCACTCATTACTGCAAAGAGGCACCAAGCCCTTCGTGAAAGATCTGCCTCTATAACCCAAACACCTCCCACTAGACTCCACCTCCAACACTGGGGATCAAATTTCAACATGAGATTTTGAACAGACAAAGATTCAAACGAAGACGACCCATAAGTGAAAAAAATCTGGTGATGGGCTATAACCCTATTGCTTCTTAGTTCAGCAGTGTTTGTGCTACAACTTAACTGCTTCTAACCTTCTGTTCAGTAATAATTAAAATCTAACAGTGTATATAAATGTTTAACATTGCTCTACACATGACTGATCTTTAGTGGTTCACAGAGTGGTGGAATTTACACAATAATATAAAGTAACATATGATGTAATATTGTCATGCTAGTGTTATAGAAGGAGCCTTCCTAGAATTAAGTAGTTAGATAAAAATCACTAAGGTCTGCAGTTTTCATCCATGTCCTCCAGGCAGGGAAAAGAGAGCTAGGCCTTGAGATACTTCACTGTGTCCTTGGTTTGGTATTAATGTGAAAGGACGTTGGAAGGGGCATAGTTTAAGTGAAAGCAATTTTTCAATTTTTACTAGAATTAAACCCAGTAAAGTATTTTTTAGTTGAAAATGTTCTTCTTGGATCTTACATGCAATTAATTTACTATTCTACAAATTATGGAGAAGATAAAAGCTTTTATGTGCAATTACTTGTTTTATAACTTAACTTACCTAAAATTTGGCTCTAATTCCTTGAGTCTTATTAAAGGAATTTTCACAGTCAAATTGCTTCAGTATAAAAGAAATTTATGACGATTCTAAATAGAATGTCATTGGATCTTTTTTTACCAGAAAATTTGACAGATGCCTCTCGGGTTTCTTAAGGACCAATAATACACAGTTTGCATTTTTGTAAAAGTCTATAAAGATGCCTCTGTAATCCTTCTAATTCAAAAGAGGCATAAATTAGAACTAAAGTGCTTTTTACTTATAAAGATGGTCATAGAGAGGTTTATTTGACTAAATCCATCATGAACCCAGCACAGTCTAGAAAATAAGATAAATATTTCACTAATCCCAACGGAGGGGTGAACTGGAAGAAGCAACAGAAGGGAGTTTGTCTTTGGGTACATTCAGTGGAAACATAAGTGGAGCTCATTTGAAAAAGAATCTTGTTTTGCTAAGTAATGCTGAACATTGAAATATGACTATAATGGGTGATGGGGTTTATAATTTGAAGACGTAAATAGGTTTGAGCTCTTTGACGTGAACTATCTATGCACCATTAGAATAATTACTTGTTCTAAGTTTGGGTTTCTCATCTGGAAATGAGGTTCTTCTTGAGAACCCAATACACAATGCATGAGAAAGCACCTCAAATGTTGTCACCAAATGGATGTTGTGAGAAACTTCAAAGAGAGAGCCAACATAATATATTTTTTAATTTTTTGAAGATGTAAACAACATTTACATTCTTTAAAACTATAATTGTAATAAGACACCTTAGGTAGATTGCTGCTACAGACAGCAGCAAAGAGACTTGGAATGAAGTCTACAACAAATCCTCGTCTAGGCATCTTTTTTCCAAAGATAATGCATATTAAATGGATGTATTTCCCTTCTTTGTATGAGAAAACCAAGGGGAAAAACTTTCTATATCATTGTTTCACACTAAGCAAGCCATTTACCCATTAACAATTAAGGAATAAGTTAGTTAGAGATGGACAAATTGGACCAGTTTAGAATAATAAAGGAAAAAAAATATGCCACCTTGTATAATTTAATGCATGCTATGATTTAAGGATTTGAGGAAAACTCCAATGTTGAGAAGAAGGAAAGAATCCAGCTCTTGAATGCAAACGAGCTGAGGATCACAGGCCACACTGTACTTTAGCTTTTCTCCTTCCTTCTCAAAATTTGAGTCAAGAGCCAGCAGTATCAGCAAAATTTCCAAACTTGTTTGACATGCAGACTCTTGGGTCTGCTCCATGACTTCAAAACAAAAATTGATATTTTTAGCAAAATCCTCAAATGCTCATTAAAGCCTGCAAAGCAATGCTCTGCGGATGTTCCCTTCCATGTGAGCATGCAGTGATCACAGCAGGAACGCCTGTGACTGCAAAGCATGAACACCACTGGCTCTCTAAATTGCACATTAACTTCTTTAAATTATTAATAAGGCCATCAGAAATCCTCATTTAGATAGAATTTAGATAAACCAAAGCATGCAAGAATCACTCTTTTGAAAAATCATTAGTTAAATCTTTATTTTATTTCTTATTGCAAGAAGTAGGTCTTAAATACAGCAGTGACTTAGACATTCTTCTTTGCAGTGTCTACTAGTCTTATTAAGGAACAAAATCAGCACACCCAGCAACTAAGAAAAGACTGGGGCTATGGCGTAAATAAAACCAAACACATCAAAGAATTTAGAAGAATTTGGGTAGGATGTTGCACTTTGAGCACTGGAGAAAGCTTAAAATGTGTTGAATTAAGTGAAACCTGATATTGCAGTATTTTAATAATGATAGTGATTTAGTTTATTTGTGATTGGGGGAAAGCACTATAGGCAGCATTATGTGGTAGGGACTGGTGGGCAAGAGCCTGTAAAACAAGGTAGATTAAAACCCTGTTACAATAATTTAGAGGAGTATTCATCTGAATCTTAGTCTGCCTGGCATTAGGAGTAACTATTGGGTGAGTGAGAACAGAGTATTTGCTTGACAGAATCTATAAGCTGGATTTTGGTGTGAGAGAAGTTTGATGGAGATCAATTATTTGAACAGGAGAATGAAAAGTAAGGGAATACGGAAGCAAAACTAAACGTGATTCTGAATTGTTGAGCCTTTGGAGTAGGTCATATAACCGAAGTTGTTAATTAATGCCAGTAAAATGAGATGGCTATGAAGAAAAATGGTGATACCTAGAAGGCTGTGGGAAATTCTGAACTGGGACACATGGGGAAGATGGCGGGGTTGTAGATGTCTTTGTTGAAGTCATCAATTATACAAGGTAACATGTAAGTGTAAAACATTATTTCCTGGTATACTCTATAAATACCACCCGAAATTAAAGGGAACAATATTCTATGATGCTATTTTCTAATCTTTCTCTTGGAAGTATATTTGGGAATTCTGGTGCAAATATTTTGCAGACTTCTACCTGGATTCTACTCCTTGGGCAAATGATTAGAGGACCCTCATTTGAAGAAAAAGTAGAGAAACTTTTCCAGATGATTAAGAACTGTTTGTTCTGAATAAAAAGCCAAAGTGAATTTTCCTGAGTCAATGGAAATTCAGTTTCAGATCATTTGTTGTAGTAAGTGCCCAGCATGAGGAACTAAAAAAATATTCTAGCAAATTATTTTAAATTTCATAAGATCAAGAGAGAGGATATTATTTGAAAAATAAAAACACATTCAAATGCTTGGAAATATAGATGGCCTGAGACTTCTCAACCATGACTGGGCTCATGGTGCCCTTTTAATATTATTTTTACATGCTTCTACTTACATACACTTGCCTTTAATTTTGAAAAGTAATACTGTTATAAAATATAATTTTTAAAGTTATACTTAAGAGTTATACTACTGGTCTGGCCTAGTGTGATGGCTCACACCTTGGTCCTAGCACTTTGGGAGGCTAAGGCAGGAGGATCGCTTGAGACCAGGAGTTCAAAATCAGCCTGAACAAGAGAGAGATCCTACTTCAGCACAAAATATAAAAATTAGCTGAGGATGGTGACCTAAGCCTGTAAGTCCCAGTTGCTGGGGAGGCTGAGGAAAGAGGATTGCTTTAGCCCAGGAGTCTGAGGTTGCTGTGAGCTATGATGACATCACTGCACTCTAACCTGGGTGATAGAACAAGACCCTGCCTTAGTAAAGGAAAAAGAAGAGCTATACTACTTAAAAATTACAATTAAAATGTAAAGCAGAGTTAGTGGAGTTGATTTGTAGTGGTCTTAGCTTGAGGAGTTATTAGCTCTTGTTATATTTTTCCTGCTAATTAGAGTCAAGAGTAAATATTGTATTGAGCTATGAATTTCTGAGTTTTTGACAGTAAATATATATACTTGATTGAAAAATTTCTCTTTTATTTGTATTGGTGACATGATATTGTTTTCTTTTTTTTGTTTGTTTGTTTATTTCTTTTGAGACAGAGTTTCACTTTGTCATCCTGGGTAGAATGTTGCGGCATCCTCAAATTCCTCAAACTCAAGCAATTCTCTTGCCTCAGCCTTGCAAGTAACTGGGACTACAGGGGCCTGTTACAACAGCCATATATTTTTTAGGGACAGGAATCTCGCTCTTGCTCATGCTGGTCTTGAACTCATGAACTCAAGCAATCCACTGGTGTTGGCCTCCCAGAGTGCTAGTATTACAGGTGTGAGCCACCATGCCCGGCTCTGTGACATGATGTTTTAATTTTAAATATTCTATGAAATCTGAAAAAAGAGAAATTCTGAATCACTTGAAGAGAGTTGAGAAAATAATTGTTAAAATAGCATCAAATTTCTGGAGAATTCCATTCTCAACTCTTTCTGAGGAGGTTGATTCTACCAGGACATTGCTGTTTTGAAAATGAACTGGATATTTATAACACTTTTTTATAGATCAATAAAAAAAATTACCATAGCAAAGCTTTGGAAAATTAAAATAAATCTGATTTTTACTCCAAGTATGAATTTGAAAGGACTCATAACTAAAAATTATGAGTCTCACAATGAGAGATTATGTAGAGCATTTACAATTGAAAGCTAGCCAAATAAGAATAAAAGTCTGGATGTGGGGGGAAATGTGACAGTGTAAAATTGCCACACTCTACTCCATATCCTGTCCAGGCAAGAAGTAGATCTGATGATGTAATAGGCTTTATTTGTTTCTAATTTATGATGCCCTATGTGATATAGCTTGATTTATTATTGACATAGATAATATTCTGTCAGATCTAATGAACAGGATGTCCTCCAGCATTCCATTGGAGAAGAATAAATGAAAATTTGATTTGTGTTGTTATTCTTTCCAATTTAGACCTGCATTTGCACGAAAAGAGGTTAGGACTGGATATTTCACCCGGGAAAGAATAATGATAACATAATATACACCTGTAAATTTGAAGCAGTTTTCTGCGGGGATTTTAGGTCAGACCCCTATTTTTTTTAGATGCTTTGTATTATCCGAGCAGTTGGCAGTGGCTACAAAGTGTACAGAAGTGGAGATTAATAGGCATTTGTGCACAGGTGGAGGTAAGGTATCTTGGTAACCAAAACCTTTTGATATGATCTTAAGCCTCACAAAAGCTATTGGAAATGAGGTGGGGCCCATTTCAGAAAGGGAATTTTCCTAAAGTTAAATCAAGGGAGAATCAACATGCCTTGCTTTGGACAAAAAGCTATAGCCAAAACATTTCTGGAAAATGTAGGAAGAAGCTTTGAAGAACCCCTGTAGAGTGGATTTTAGGATAATAAGTCCTAACAAAAAGCCCTGGGAAGTCTGAGATAGTAGAAAAAAAGAGGGATTTAGGGAGAAGGGAGGAATAGAAAGGAGACTGACTGATGGTCTTCAAGACAAACTAACTGGTAACCTTAGCTTGTCAGAGAACGCACCAGAGATCTGACTATACGCAAGAAATCTCAGAATGATATAACTGCCATTTCCTGAAGGAAAAAGTCACTCAGGTGAGGCAAGAATTTGTGCTGAATAAGCTGAAATGGCAGGGCAAGGTGACTGGCTTTGGTCTGGATCATTTTTAGATTCTCTGCTGAGGAATTTTATTCCTTAGACTGAAATATGATGTTCTCTAAAGTTGATTTTTTTTAACTCCATGTATTTCTTCCTTTAATAGCCTTAAGATTTTTATTTTAAAAAAATTCACTTAAGTATTTTTCTTTAAAAGGTATAGAAATCCTTCTTTTAGCCATGCAGCCTTTCGTGAGAGAAGCTGACAGCTCTGCCCAGTTTAATACTGGCGATAAATGCCGTATTTCAAGGGTACGGGATTTTGTTCACTTAGCAGTCAAGCACTGAGGAAGTCTGTGTTGCCTAATCCTAAATTTATTAGATTCAGTATGACTAAACACTCCCTTCCTTTTTGAGATGAACAGGAAGAATGTTGACCATTAGGTCAAATGTTTCTGCAGGATGAATGAACAATTGTATTAAGGGACACTAAGAAAGAGATACAAATAATATTTTGGGGGGGAGCAAAATCTTATTTCACGTAGGATCAGGGAATACCTAGTTCTTAACCCTCCTTTTAAATCAGGCAGTATCTGTATGAGAATGAGGAGATTCATTGTTGCTGGGCTCTACTCTGTCACTAAGAACAAATTGGTTACTGAGAGGTGTTCAACCTTTTATTTTCTCTGCCACACATTGGAAAAATAAGAGTAGTCTTGAATACAAGCACTAACTCATGAAAGCTGATTGTCAAAATAAATAAATAAATAAATAAAAATCTGTGATATCCTTCCTAAACCACAGATAAGCAAAAAAAGTCCTTACAAAATTAGCATACAGCCCACAGGCCACAAGTGGACACCCCTGGATTATTTGAAACTTAACCATTCTAGACTTTACTGAATTGATAACATGTGAATTAAACAAGATTACCAAGATTTTAAAGTGCTAATTGTTTTATGCTGTATTTCTGTTGTTCTCAAAGGTTACACACCACATGCTGCCAAAGATAAGTGAATGATAGTTTATTAGATATGTACTCAATTTTAACAAAATGAAACGACAAGGGTTAATGCTAGCAACTCATTTGGCTTCTCTACACATGTTGAAAAATTCAGAAAATTGAAGAATCCTTTTTGGCTTGCTAAAGGAATGGATAAGCTCACTCCATTCTACTACCAGACACACTGAATTGTCTGCACTTTAAGACCTTTCATTGTCCTTTGTCCCAAGTAGATGGGTAGTTCTTCCCCACTAGACTGCACGTCCCATCAGGGCAAAGTTGTATCAAACTTGTTAGTGTCTTTTCAGCATATGCAAAGTAACTGGTGCTCTCCAATGAGTCAGTCATTACCTGCAAAAGTCATGTTTTAGGAGAGTAGTGACTCATTTTTTTTTATTTTCTTTTTTTTTTGGTAGAGACAGAGTCTTCCTTTATCACCCTCAGTAGAGTGCCATGGCATCACACAGCTCACAGCAGCCTCCAACTCGTGGGCTTAGGAGATTCTCATGCCTCAGCCTTCTGAGTAGCTGGAACTACAGGCACTTGCCACAATGTCTGGCTATTTTTTTGTTGCAGTTTGGCCGGGGCCGAGGTTGAACTCACCACCCTCAGTATATGGGGCCAGCACCCTACTCACTGAGCCACAGGCATCACCAATAGTGACTCATTTTTTGATGATACAAATGAAAAATTATTTTAATTATGGTTTTTGACTATATATGGAAAGCATCCAGCATCTCTAAAAGCTCTAGAGATGTTAGTGAAGACTATGCACGCACTCTTCGGAAATGTGTGAAAATTGTGTATTGTTTATAGGAACTGGGATCCTCAGGACCAACTGCTTGCCTATAGGGGTTTATTGACGGTGGGTCAAGAACTCCTTCTCGGTGTCATCCTTCCATCAAAGTCCACCATGTGCAACTTTCACCACATTCAAATAAGTAGAATAAGTGAAAAATAATATCTGCCTAACAAATTGGAATATTGTGACCTAGCTGTACCCTCACATTAACCTAAAATAAGAAAAATTATGATAATATCTTGGCTTCATTAATTTTTTAAATAATCAGATTTTATCAAGGGTATGCTCCTAGAATAAAAGTGGAAAGTGTGATTGAGTGAGATTACAAACTGGGAAAAAGGAAATAGAGAATGCACTGCTAAAGGAACATTAGAAAGTGTGATTATAGTGCAGTAGGTCAAAGAGTTAAATAGACAGAACAAAGTCTTTTAGGATCTAGAGATCCCAAGAAGGGCTGAGACTGGTTACCAAGCACAGAGCAGGCCTCCTCTGAATGGCGTGTATAATGCAGGTCACTCAGCCTTCTGCGGAGGGAACAAAATAAAGTTCCAGTTCAAAGGCTTACAAACTACGGACAATCACCTATTTGAGAAATCCAGTTCAGGTGAAAAGAAAGAATAGAGCTCTGAATTGTGTTGCAGAAATACTGGTCTTCAGTTTTCATGAGTTTGCACCCAGAAGAGCCAGTGTCTACTTCTGATTTCTGAAATCTAGGCATCTTAGCTTGAGGTGTTAAAAAGAAAGGCTCTGGAATTACCCTTTTTTTTCTGGGTTTTGGTTGATTATTCTGTGAAAACAAAAGACTTTGCTTGGTTTGGCAGAAATGCAAGAAAGATAAGCTGATTGGGGAAGAGGGAACCTGTTCCAATATCTGTCTCAAGGTCTTTTCATAATACATGGGTCGGCCTGAAAAATTTTCATATGTAATGCCTAAGTCTAATTATTTAGTTTGGCTGCATGCTTTAATCCTTTTGATGCTAGCATTGTCACAAGGCAACATTAAATCACTTGGAATGATAACACCCTCGGTTATTTTTGCAGCTGTTTTTCCTTGTCAAGTTTGTTTGAAACTAAACCCAAAAGAATTGGTTATGGCAAGGGAAAAGAAAGCAAATGACTATATCAACTTTATATTTATTTTCCTTACTATATAAGTAAAGAAACAACAACCAAAAAATGAAATACATAGTTCTTAAGCATCTCTCTCCTCTCATTGCCACAATTCAGAGGCTACAAATGTTGAGTAACTTCTGGACAATCTTTCTCGTCCCCTTTCCCGGATCTCATCCATTCTGAGCACTCTAGCCAGACATGCCTTTCTGACAGTCAGTTACGGTCTTTGTCAGTTTTCTGAATTAAAAACATGGAGTGACTCCTTGTCACCTATGTATTAACCAACCTCGCCAGCCTGCCACAGTCTCTCTCTTCATCTAGATGCTGCCTTTACGTTTAGTCTTACTTCTCAGTGCCATGTGTATTTTTTGTAGTCTAGCATACCACATTTCTTCAATTGTATAAATATTTATTAAGTGCTTTGTTGTCTCATATTCTTAGTTATAAGGTGGAGATTCAGTGGTAAGTAAGACATGGTGTTTGCTCTGAAGGAGCTCACACTCCAGAGTAGGAGACAGATTAAAAGTGCAGTGTGTTAATGCTACAGGTGATGACAGGTGCATTGTGGCATCTCTTCTGCCTGGAATGTACTTTCCTTTATATATTTTCTGTCAAAATTCTATTGTCCTTAAAGCCTGTGCTCAAATATCGCCTCTTCTTAGAAGGAGATACACAATTACTTAAAATATTTAACACTTGGCAGAGATCTCTATCAGAATTTATTTCACATGTTGTTTTTTATATACATATTAGTTTCAACACCGATTTGTGAGCTCCTTACACGCAAGGCTCCCTAATCCCAGAAGCATAACGTGATGCTCCACGCTTAGTGCACAATAAATTCTAATGAATGTTTGTGGAATGAATAGAATTTCAATATTATTCCACTATCATAAAAAAATAGAGATGTTCTCATCTTCCTAATTCTGATTTAATGGAAGATGAGATAATATATTTTTAAAATGTAACCTTTTTGGCATAAAGCAGAGTTTAATAACCATATCCAAAGTAATAATATTTTCCTATCTATCAGACATTGCTCTAAGAATTTTATGTCCACTGCTTACTTTGATCATCATGAGAACTGTATGAGTTGAGAAATATTATGATTTTCTTTTTATATATTTTGTATAGACTTTAATAAAAACACACCATCATCACATAATAGCTGATAGCTACATATCTCTTACTAAGTGCACTATTTTAACACTGATCATATATCAACTCATTTATTTTTCACAGCATTGTGGCTTATTACACAGTTTATATTATTATCCTCATTTTATATGTGAGGAAACTGAGACACAGGTGAAGTATCTTGTTTTTGGTTACATAGCCAGTGAATTTTGAGGCCAGGAGATGACGAGGTAGCCGGGACCTACAGCTTGTACTTCCATTCATTGTGCTAAGTAATGTTTCACTTTGTAGAAAACAAGGCAATGCATGATTCAAAATAATTGATTATTATCTAGAGGCACTTGAAATAACAAGGATTTAGATTGTATAAACTACTTTCCTCTACTAGTTGAATCAAAATATACTTCTGGGAATCATCTCCTATATTTTTATTTTGCTTATTTCAATCTTGGTTAAGTAAGAGAAATCCCTTTATAAATACAGAATTGCCTAATTGAATTAAGATTTGTGTGCAGTGCATTCTCTTGTTAAGGTTTTAGATTTTATCTGTTTTAGCTTTTCTCCTGGTTGCACTATTCTATTCTCAGTTCAACTTTATGATCCCTATGGCAAGTTTATTGGGTATTAGCCCTGTAAAAATAAGCTAACTGCATTTGGAGCCGCTAAAAAATATGATACCATTGAGTCTTTTGTAAGAAAAGCAATTAAAGTCATATTTAGATTAAATAAAAAATAATTAGTATAGAGTCTGATAGAGTTCAGACTTCTATACAGTGCACACAAAGTATGACCAATAAATATAAGATATTTATGTACGGGAAAGCCATACTATGATTTCAGGGAGTATCATATTTTCTTTAGCATTCTGCCTTTTTCTTTGTCAAACTAAGGCAGGAATCTAGCTTAGAAACTAAGGGAAATAACATTTATTCATTGTAAAATAAAAAAAATTGAAGAGAATGATCAAAATATGGAATAACAATGAAGTCCATAGCTGATGAATATATAACCTTTAAATTTAAGATACTCAAATATTCATTTTACAGATATTGGAATGACCAAGTATCTTGTTGCCTATGTATAAGACATTACCTCTTTTTTTACCTTTCTCATCAATCAATAAAGAATTACTTTAAAAGAGTGAATTGGTTCCAAAGTCTGATAACATACGATGGATTTTAATATACTGATGAATGATATTATTATCTTATTGGTATTTGGTACTCTGGAATTATAGAAAATGAGATGGTATTGTAAGTACTTGGGATGAAATCAATTGAAAATATTTGAGTTCCTTATACTTCATAGGAGTCTGCCCATATCACAACTAAAGGCAACAAAGAACTGGGACCTATGGAGATGTCTCAAAGAGAAACAGAGACTGTGAACTCTGATTCAATTATCAACTTCCTCAGCACATAATTTTGACTTTAGGGCATGCTACTTCACCTGGACGGGATTAAATATCTTCATTTGTGAAACTATGAGTTTGCATTAGTTAATTTTGAAGCTTTAACATTCTGATTCCATTGTTAGTTCAGTGTCAGAGCTCTTGTGGAATCCGTTTGCTTGGATTCAGCTTCTTTGTTTGCATCTTCTTAAGCATGTGTTTAACAGACATAGTGTAATCCTCCCAACACAAGTGTCAATCTGAATATGGTCAAAAGTAAGAAGGGGAAAAGCCAGCCAAAGGCAGGAGAAAATATTTGCAAAAGACATATCTGATAAAAAGACTATTATACAAAGACATTTAAAATTCAACAACAAAAGAAAAACCTCAGTTTTTAAAAAATGGGTCAAAACCTTTATCAGACATCTCACCAAATAAGATATGTAGATGGCGAAAATAAGTGTATGGAAAGTGTTCCACATCATATGTCGTAACAGAAATACCAATCGAAAAAGAAGATAACTGTGACAACTCTGAATGTTAAGGGTATGGAGCAGAGGTCCTCAAAATTTTTAAACAGGGGGCCAGTTCACTATCCCTCAGACAGTTGGAGGGCCAGACTGCGGGCTCTGGGATGAGTCAGCTGCTAAGCAGGCCAGGCAGTGGTGGCAAAAACACCGGGCGGGCCGGATAAATGTCCTAGGTGGCTGCATGTAGCCTGCAGGCCTTAGTTGGAGGATGCCTAGTATGGAGCAACAGGAACTCTCCTTCATTTCTGGTAGGGATACGAAATAGTATAGACAGTTAGAAAGGCAGTTTGGAGGTCTTGTATAAACCTAAACATGAGATCCAGCAGTCATGCTTCTTAATATTTACCCAAAGAAGATGAAATCTGTGCCCACGTGAAAACCTGTACACAGAGGTCACAGCAGCTTTATTCATATTTACCAAAACTTGGAAGCAACCAAGATGTCCTTCAGTAAGTGAATGTATAATTGTATTTGGGTACATCAGGATAATGGAATATTAGTCAGCACTAAAAATAAATGAGCTACCAAGCCATGAAGACATAAAGAAAACTTAAATGCTTATTATTAAGTGCTAGAAACCAATCTGAAAATACTTCATGCTGTATAAAGTCAACGGCATGACATTGTGTAACAGGCAAACCTATGGAGACCTCAGGAAATTCGGGGCAGTGAAACTGCTTTCTATGATGCTACGATGGTAGATACATGTTGTTATACCTTAGTCAAAACCCCCAAAATTTGCAGCACAAAGATTAAACCCTAATGTAAACAACAGACTTGGGGTGATGATTTGTCAATATAGAGTCAATGATCATGATGAATGAACCACTGAGGTGGGGGATGTTGGTAATGGGGGAGGCTATGCGTTTATCAGAGCAGGAGGAATATGGGAAATCTATCTCCCCATCAATTTTGCTATGAATATAAACCACTCCAGAAAATGAAGACTATTTTAAAAAAAGGTAGGAGAGGAAGAAAATGCTGAGACATTTATGACACACTGTGATGTTTACTTTACGTATTTTAACAAATTTCTTTCTTTCTTTACTTATTTATTTGTTTATTTTGAGACAGTCTCACTCTGTTGTCCTGGGTAGAATGCTGTGCTATCATAGCTCACAGTAACCTCAAACTCTTGGGCTGGAACAATCCTCTTGCCTCAGCCTCTTGAGTAACTGAGACTACTCATACATGCCACTATGCCAAGCTAAATTTTCTATTTTTATTTATTTATTTAGTATTTTTATTTATTTATTTATTTAGTAGAGATGGATTTTTGCTCTTGCTCCAGCTGGTCTCAAGCTGCTGAGCTCAAGCAACCCACCTGCCTCAGGCTCCCAGGGAGCTAGGATTACAGGTGTGAGCCACCATACCCAACCTATATGAATTAATTTTATAAATTTAGGAATATTACTATAGGCGTATGCTTTAAATTATTATTTAAGAATGTGCACGTATCATTTAAAAATATTTTTAATATTATTTGTCATACATTAAATACTGTGTTCATAAGGTACAAATATAATACATCTGTTTCTAAATGAGTCTGGGTTAAGAACTGTAAGACTGAATTGATGCCTTTATACTGTACATGTGGTATAGGCACTTACAAAGTGGGATAGTATGTATGTTGTGGCAAGCAACTACTTCACTTATTAAGGCTTTTTTCTTCCTTTCCTTACTTCTTTTTCTTTCCAATAGATTTGCTGCTTTCCAACAGCTGTGTACCCTTCCTGGGCTCATCAGAAGGACTGGACTTCCAAACCCTTCTCTTAGATGAGGAGAGGGGCAAGCTGCTTCTGGGAGCCAAGGACCACATCTTTCTGCTCAGTCTGGTTGACTTAAACAAAAATTTTAAGAAGGTCAGTTCATTGATCTATACAGTTGATTGCATTCATGTATTTTCATCTGTGTTCTGTTTTAAGTGACCTAAAATTACGTGTCTAAAAGGAACGAATTAAGGAACACTTTGCCTCTGACATACATTTTGGATTTTTGTGGATTAAGTTCATGTGCATGCTTGGCACGGAGAGTAAGTGAGCATAATGTTCACATATGAAAATATGAATGAAAAACTCCCAACATTAGTAAATATGTACTAGGCTGTATAAGAGAAACACAATGCTTTGAATTGAGCAACTGACAAGTGACTTTATTAGGTTTCAATTAACATTTAACCATAACTTCAACTGTTAGTTTGACTGTGGTGATGTCCTAATACCATACTGTTCAGACTGTTTTATCCACACTTTTATTCACATCTGAACAAATTTCTTCTATGACCCAATCAATCGCTCTCAGCCTGTGAAGATTAATAATGCCCTTGATCAACACTATTAGAACAATATTACCGCTAAAAATAAATATATGCGAGTTATTTAAAATCCAAAGGCAGTTACTACTACCTTACATTTTTAACTAGAAGTGGGAAATCGGGAGGATTTTATCAATTATTTATTATCTAGTTAGTACTTTAGCAGATATCAATATGTATGCAAGTTGAGATAGGTACCAAGAATGGTAGTGATTGAGGGACTGCTGAGAATACATAATCAATGACCTATCTGGACCTATGAAGTACTTTCTATTGTTATTTTTCTTTTTGACCATCTTCTTCAGAAGCATTGATAAAGATACATGAGGA